>SNQJ01S0039818.1:17773-29951 GCA_010110895.2 Picea sitchensis
AATGCGCATCAATAGGAGATCTCCTCAAGCCTTTCTCCCATCAATGACAATCTATATTGTTCCTTCATGATGACCTATTAGAATTAAATTCCAGTAATTTGATATTTAGAAACAATATTAGAATTAAATGACAAGTGTAAAGGTGACAGAGATGGCGGAGAGAAACGAAAGAATGGAAAGATCTGAAAAGCGGTCGGATGGGATTAATAAAAGGGTTACGGGGATACTCAGGACAGGTGAGTGTTGCACGGTCAAATTTTATGTATCAAAAGTTTTGAGTGCAAAATGTGTAAAATGAAAGAGATGATGATGGGGTAGTTCAGTGGTGGTTTGTATATTTGCGGAATTCCGACAAAGTCATCATTTTTGAGTGAAAAATGTGTAAAATGGAAGAGATTATGATGGGGCAGTTCAGCAGTCGATTTGTATATTTGCGGAATTCCAGCAAAGTGGCTAAGTATGGAATAGGGAAATTGATAATTGCATGACTAGAAATAAGATCTTATATATAATTGGCAATTGATAATTGCAAAGGGGCGCAGGCACAGGAAACAATGACTAGGAACTGAATATTTCTTCAACCCGCCAAACTGACTATCCGTCAAAAAAATTCGAAGAAATGGCGAAGTATGGAAATAAGACAGACGAGCTTCAAAATGGGGTGACAATAGTTCCACAAAAGATGCGAGGACCCGAAGGTTAAATTGTATTTCTCGGAAGTTTTCTATGCAAAATGTATACCATCGAAGAGGACATGATAGGTGGACCGTAATACGGAAGAGGGTATTATCTGAGTTTGGCTGTAAATTTGTATATCTCGGAAGTGATGGTACTATTCACACGCCATGGAACAACAAAATTCCAATCTAGAGCTCGCCTACCGGGAATTCGCAGTCGAAGAAGTTTTTGGGTATGGAATGGAGAAGCGGTCAGTCGATGTCACGATAAAAGAGGAAGATTGGATAAGTGACGAAAAAGATAAAGTTTAGGGAAAAGAGAAACAAGACAGAATTGTGAAGTTGGCGGGAACAGAAAATAGTGACCAAGAATACGATCCGTGAGTTTACTTGGTTATTGCTTGTATGCTTCATTGTTCAATTTTTTATCGTCAAACTGCGAGGAATTTTATTATCCATCCAACCCGCAAGTCTGGTTGTCAATTTGTATAGTGTGGAACTATGGGTGTTGTTTGCAAGACATGGAACTATAGAGGAAATGATTTTCCCTTTAATATAGCTTATGTGGGGAAAATGTGGTATGGCTTGTTTTAGCACTTTTCCATCTGTAAACAAAGGCAATATTAAGCCCATCATCCCTAGAGCCCATTTGTCAATTTGTATATCGCGGAGCTTCGAATGTTGTTTGGAGGTCATGGAAAAATAGAAGGGCAATGTTGACCCAGTCAGCACGCAAGTCTGCATGTCAATTTGTATATCACAAAACTTTGAGTGCTAGTTGTAGGAAACAAAACAATACAGGATCAATTTAAAGAAAGGGGTGACGCTTTTTGGAAACACGTGAATCTGCCAAGTTGTGCGACAAGGAATTTTAGGAAAAAAAAAAAAACGATTAAGTAACCAGGAAGAGAAACTACACGGAATAAAAGAGTGGGAAAATAGAAAGGCAGAAGGCAGTTTTCATAAGCGCGAATTGGTTTCAAAGAAGCCCCATTGTTGTAAACCCATCATTTCTACTACCTGTCAGCAAATGCATTGTTGAAGATTAGATTTTATTACAACCCGTGCGTGTAAGTATGTTCTTGGTACATTCTTCCATGACTGTAACATATTAACTTAACTACTAAACTTCATTTTCTACTAATTTCCAGCAAATTCTTTGTTGAAGATTAGATTTTATTGGAACGTGTGGGTGTAACTGTGTTCTTGATACATTCTTTCATGACTGCAACATATTAACTCAAGTATTAAACTTCTTGCATTATGGATTGTTAGCATTAAAACTTAATAATTGCATGTCTAGAAACAAGAATAACGATTTTGCTGCAAGAATGTACATTGGTATTGCTATGTTCTATCTGCATTACAAATATAATTGAATGATGTTTTGGAACTGTGTAATCCATTTTTTGTTTGCATAAAATGATGGTGGATTGACACAGTACATTGTCATATAATTTTTAGATGTTCCATATTATAAAGAATAACCTAAGTAAACACAATATCCAAGAACTACGAGAGCACCGAACCATGCCAATGAGAACATGTGTTAAATCCAGAAAAGAAGCAGCAACGAAGAGTCCAAGGAAATTATTTTTTAATAGAAAATCCATTTAAGAAAATAAGAAAAACACTGAGTATTGTACATGTATCCTTAGAAATTGGACCCAGTTCTTTGGGCCAAAACATTGAACATATATGCGACAAACACAGGCATGAGATTCATAGTATGCAAGATCATCATAGTTTTGTCCTCAATGAATCATCCTATGCTGAAATTGATAGTTTTCAAAAGCTTCCCGTGAGGAAGAAGACGAAAAACATTGCAAGGAAAATGGAATATCCCTTAGCTGAAACCGCCTCTGCATAGTCGAAAAAAATTCAAGAGCACAGGTTGCACGTGCAATGTCAGAGGCCCAAATTAGTCCATTCTGGGTGGAAGGAGATGACTAGTAGAAAAATGCCTTGCAGCAGTGAGAGTTTTGGACCTGATTCCCAAAGATGTTAATTGTATATCCAGAGAATAGGACAGTAGTACTGCAAGTGAATAATTTTTTGTCTTGAAATATATCTTTGGGAGCATAAACAAATCATTACTTTAAAGTGAAACTCTTCCCCACAGAACAAACTAATTTGGAACTCTGGAATTCTTATTTTTGTGCTGCAAAGCGGCTATTGCGTTTACCGTTGGTTTCTTTTCTGAAACTCCTTTTGGTGTTGTCAGGACCTCCATCACCGAGCCAGGAAGTTTCATCCATTATGGTTGATTTCAATTTGGGCACAGGAGTGGGAAGAGTCTCTGCATTTCCATCATCCATTTTCGTATCATAGCCCATTAGATCATCTTCTTTCAGCTCAGAATTCATGACATCAACCTCTGCGTCAGCCATGAATGAAACTGGTCAAGTTCTCTGAGTAGGCAGGGTTGCCTTGGAATTATTTGGCTTGAAATATATCTCTCGGTATACCAAGGGACCATCTCCTTTTTTTCTCCTGGGCAGAGGGAGATGAGTAGTAAGAATATGCCTCGGAATAGTGGAACCTCTGGCCATTATGCCCCAATGTGTTTACTGTATCTGGACAAACCTACCTCCACAACTTAACAAGAATTTTTGTTTGCTCGAGACGGTGTTTGAAATGAAAATCGGGGTGGGATAATACAACCCTCCACAAATTATGGTTTAATGAGTATCAATGGAATATCTCCTCGAGCCTTTTGCTGATCAATGACAATCTCCAGGGTTTGTGCAGAATGAGTTGTCACCATCACATCTCACTAATTGCATAATTAGAAAAAAGAGTGAAGGTGGCGGTGACGACAAAGAGAGATTAAGAATTAGAAATTTCTTAAAAGCGCCAACCCACCGATGCACAAAAAATAGATTGCATCGTGTTTGAAATAAATACTTGGAAAGGATAGCATACTCGTGCACAAATATTAGTTTAATTCGTAGTAATGATAAATCTTCTCCAGAATTCCAGACATTAATGACAATCTTAACGGTTCCTGCAGGATGAACTACTAGCATTAAAGCTTAATTATTTCATATTTGGAAACAAGTACAAAGGCAGCAGTGATCGCGAATGGCGGAAAGGCACCGGCCAACCCGCGAAACCAATTCCAAGAAATACCTAAGTATGGAAAGTGGTCGGGCAGGTTACAAAAGAAGAAGGGAAGAAGATATACCCAGGAGATGTGAAGGGCCAATGGTCATACTGCATCTCAGTGATAGATATCAGTCATCAATTTGTATGTCACGAAATTTCGTTTGTTGTTTATGCACAGGGTAATATCGGAAGCATAATGGCGAGAGGGCAATTTGTATCTTGTTGAACCTGGGGTTCTGTATATAAAATCATGAGACATTTGGAAAAAGTACCAAGTAAACAGAAAGAGAAAGCATACGATATGAAGGGGGGTTTGTTTGCAAATTTGTAAATCGTGGAAGTTCAGGTGCTAGTTGTAGGGGGAGGAACAATGGAAACATAATGTTAACCACGCCTATGCAGGATCCCACGTTTCAAAAAGGAAAAGTAGAGAGAAAAGATAAACTAGAAATTTTTGGAAAAACGAGTAATACACACTAAATATGTGCTATAAAGTATCAACATGAGATGTTATAGAGCATGTATGGCTTCTGCATTCCATACTTAGCCACTTTTTGGATCACAGGTTTTTGGACTGGTGGGCTCTAAATTGGGCATCCATTGTTCCTTGGATTACAAATAGCATTCAGAATTCCGCGATATACAAATTGTCCAACGGACCTGCGGGGTGGGTCGCTCTAAATTGCACTCCTTTTGTTTCATTTCATACAAACAATACTTGGAGTTTCACAATATACAAATGGACAGACGGACTCTAGAGTTGGCGGCCTCGAGCATGTGATTGTCTACGGATGTTAATCCCTATTAACTATTGGACATTATCTAAATACATTCTTTTGAATACTAAATTATTAATATTTAATATTGATATTGTACAATTTAATTAGAGAAGGAGGTTTGTACAATATGAAACAAGGAAACATTCAGTCAGTCGGGATGGTGATATAAAAGTATCTGAAATCTGAATATGTGAATCTACCAACTTCCTTACCAAGAAATTTTCCGAAAAAAAGGAGAAATACATAAAATCTATTTTTAGAAAGAACAGATATGAGATTTTATAGAGCATGTATTGTTCTTGCATTCCATACTTAAGCCAATCTTTGGATCGTGGGTACTCGGGCTAGTGGGCTCAAAAGTGGGCCTCTATTGTTCCGTTATCTACAAATAGCACCTAAGAGTTTCGTAATATACAAATTGGCAGGTGAACTTGCAGGCTCGCTCACTCAACATTGCATTTCTATTGTTTCATGTCGTTCAAACAACACTCAGACTTCTGCCATATACAAATTCACAGATGGACTCTAGGGCTGGTGGGCCCAACTTTGCCATTTTTTATGGATGTTGATCCCTATGAATTATGTAACACTAAAAAAAAACATTATTTTCAAAACTAAAGTATTAATATTAAATATTGATATTGTACAATTTAATTACATAAAATTATAAAAGGATGTAAAATATCTTATTTCAAAGTAAAACCCGTGTATTTGGAAACTTGCGTTCCAAAATTTTTGTATTATATGAAACGGGAAAGAGGTTGGTCGGGCTGCTGATATAAAAATGGGTGGAAATCTGAACACGTGTATCCGTCAAGTTTTGCACCTACAAAATTTTGGCAAGAAACGAGTTATATATACCAAGTATGTACTTTTATAAAGTATGGGCATGAGATTTTACAGAGCATGTAAGAAACCCTCATTTCATACTTGGTCACTTTTTGTATTGCGGGTTCTCGGGCTGGCTAGCTCAAAATTGGGCCTTTGTTCTTCCGTGCACTACAAATAGCACCCAGAGTTCCGAAAAATACAAATTGAGGGTTCTTGGTTTGTCGGGATCAAAGTTGGGTGTCTATTTCTCTGTATCATACAAATAGAATCCATAGTCCCACAATATACAAATTGACAACCGAAGCTGCGGACTGGGTCCTTCAACATTGCAGTTCTATTGTTCTGTGTCTTCTAAACAACATTTAGAGGAAACGAGTAATACATAGTAAAGATGTACTTCTAAAAACTATGGACATGATATTTTATAGAGCATGCACGGATCCCTGATTCCATACTTAGCCACTATTTGGATGGAGGATTCTCAGGCTGGCGGGTTCAAAATTGGGCCTTTGTTGTTCTGTGCCCTACAAATAGCATCCACATTTATGCGATATACAAATTCATAAGCGGACTTGCCAGCTATTTGAATTTTAAGGTCCTTGTGTTGCTGTCATAGAACAATTGGACTTGGGCTAGTTTATATTCGTTTATTACAATATCAAAGGGAGAAGTGGTCGATCAGGTTGGTGATATAAAATTAAGTGAAATCTAAAGTCGTGAATCTTCCAACTTCCACACCTAGAAGTTTTCTGAAAAATGAGTAATACATACTAAGTATGTACTCTTATAAACTATGGACATGAAATTTTTATAGAGCATGTACGGATCCGCCATTCCATACTTAGCCACTTTTTGGCCCATGTTTTCTCGGGCTAGAGGGATGGAAATTGCGCCTCTATTGTTTCACGCTCTATAAAAAGTACCCACAATTCCATGATATACAAATTGACAAGCGGACCTGCAGGCTGGCTGGATGAACATTGTGCTTCCATTGTTCCATATCCTCCAAATAGCACTCAGAATTATGCGATATACAAATTGACAAATGGACTCAAGGACTGGCGGGTTCAAGTTTTCCATTTTTTACGGATGGTAATCCCTATCAACTATCTAACATATCTAAACAATATTTTAAATACTAAATTATTAATATTAAATATTGATATTGCAAAATTTAATTAGATAAGAAAGTTTGTACAATTTGGTCAGGCGAGTGATATAAAAGTTTTCCAACAAATGACCAATACATAGTAAACATTTACTTTTATAAATTATGGACATGAGATTTTATACAGCATATGCAGACCCTCATTCCATACTTAGGCAATTTTTGGATCGCGGGTTATCGGCCTAGCGGGCTCAAAATTGAGCTTCTATTGTTCTGTGTCCTACAAATAGCACCCAGACTTCCATGATATACAAATTGACAGGTGGACTTGTGGGCTGGTTGGCTCAACATTGCACTTCTATTGTCCCATGTCCTCCAAACAACACTCAGAGTTTTGGGACATACAAATTGACAGGACCCCACGACTGGCAGATTCAATATTGCAATTGTTTACGGATGTTCATCCTATCTAACTTTATCTAAAAACATTATTTTCAAATACTAAATTATTAATATTAAATATTGATATTGTACAATTGAATTACATTAAATTATTAAACGATGTTAAATTGCTTATTTTTAAAAAAATAAAGGAAAGAAAAGAAAGTTTTTTTAAAATTCTATCATCGCAAGCATAACAAGGACCGATTTGAATTTTAAGGGCCTCTTGTTCATATGATAGAAAAATCGCACTCTGCACAGTATATATTCGTTCATTTCAAATTATTCCAGGACATCAATTTTAACGAGTTCATCGATTAAGCAAAAATGCCAAAACAATGACCAATTTGAATTTTAAGGGCCTCTTCTTGATATGATAGCACAATTGCACTTCGCACAATATATATTCATTGATTTCAAATAATTCCAAGACAATAATTTTACCAAGTTCATCAATCAACGCAATTTGCTAAATCAAGCCACATACTACATTTGTGTCACAGTGCCATAGAACTTTTCAGGCAGATCTGTGGGCTAGCTGGCTAAAAAAATCAATTATATTGTTATGTGTCCTCCAAACAACAGTTGGAGTTCTACGGTATACAAATTGAGAGATGAAGCACACAACCAAGAACCAACCAAACTTCAAATAGGCCACAAGAAAGTTCCCAGAAGGTTCCATAGAGCAAGACCCATTGACCTTTGCACCAAACAATTTGATATACAAAGAAAAGACATCACCGCATTCATTTTCTCTTGCATCTGGTATATGTTCCTAGTAGAAAATAACCGGGGCCATGGGATATATGGGTTATTCTACCATGATTCCCATTTTTTGGACTAAACAATCTTATGTGCGTGCAATCCCAACTATCCAAGTCCTACGAACATTCATCTGGAGGTTCAAGAAATATTGCAGAGACACATGAGGTATTTTCGTTTCCTACCAAGATTTGATATATTTTATTTTTTTTCCCTTCTTCAGCCGATATGAAAAATTGCATTTTCCTCATTTAAGGTGAATTTGTTGTGTATCCAAAGCTCCCACAACATGTAAACATTGCTTTCCTTTTTTTGTAGATACGTTTCATACGACAAATATGTCAACTTAGGAAGCACATTTTGTAACAAAGGTTGCTTAACCGTACGCTGCATGGTTGTGTTTCCCATGGTTTGGATGACACCATTGATTCAATGTCCATATATATATGGAAATTTTTCACCGCATCACAGACAATCAATCGTATCATCACTTATCAAAGCGGAGGCAGAAGAAGGAGAGTTTCATTTTTCACATACACAATTCAAAGGGAGTCAAGTACACATTGGCTGCAACTAAAACACCTTCAACCTGGAAATGTGAGCATAGGAATTAATAAATTGAACAATATAATACACAACTGCACCCCCCCCCTCCACTTAAAAAAATAAAAATAAATTAAACAGGCCGCAGAAATTCGTTGAAGGATATTTCTATAAGCAAAGTGAGGGTGATTTTGTGGATGTATATGCACAACAGTTGTAGAGGTAGCTAGTTTCTTCAAATCCTCTACTATATCTACTCGCAAATCTGTTACAAACGTTGCCTGGGTTGTCTAAAATATCCTTTCTCTAACATCCCTTTTCTTTGTTATATTTTTTAGCAGCATAAGTGGAATCTTCCCTTTATGCAATTGTTGTTCGATTGACGAAAACAAATTTGAATACATATCGAACAATTGTAGTTGCAACATGGAACATTGAAATATTTATGTAACTTACCCAAGATACATGCACATGTGAAAGTAAAGGAAAAAACTAAATATGAAAAGTGGTACCATTGCCTTGTCGTTGTCCGACTCTCCATCCTTTATATGGAGAATGTGTTGCATGCCAAGTTTTCTCGCCAATGTGACAGTTGCGCCAATCGTTCTGATTAGGTAAATATCAGTGCTTTGTGCAAGTTGGTTGATAGTTTAGTCTGGGGTGAAATGATATTCTGAACAAACAATGGAAATTTTTTCCACAATGCTTGTTTCATTGAGTGAAATAACTCGATCGCAATCACCATGGTCATATACTGTTTTTGGCAATATATTAAAATTTGTAATGGATATCCCATTACCCGACAATATCTTTTCTACATTGTTCTGGACAAGTTGTGGAGGAACAGTCAGTTTCACTATCATCATGGCCTCCTTGTCTGTCATGTCATCATGCATAATGGTAGTGTGCATTATTTTTATTTTTATTTTTTTCTATATTCTTCTTTCACAGGCATAAATCTACAAGTATACGCATAATGTTGATGAACTATGGAGACATAGTTTTGCAACCACACCTCTTAGTCTATAGAACATGCAGCACATTCGACGTCTCCCTTGTACTTGTTGATACTTCTTGCGAGCTGCACACCATGTATTGCATATGACATCATCATATCCACTGTGCCATAGATTAATATATACCCAAGGATATTTGTTTAGTAAACATAGTAAGCACAGAGTGTATGAATCTTTACCTTTGGCCTTGTCGATACGTTGATGTCTGGGATGACTGACTGCTCATGCCCATGTCACTAGTCCAACTTTTTTTTATGCAAGCATGTGCAAATGAACATCAAAACTAAACAAGCATATGCATTGTATATTTTCCATCGCAAGGACCAAATAACCGTAAAATTGTATGCATCTGATTTTCTTAACTAGAAAAATGTTTGACAGTAAACAGGGCATGAGGTTGGGGCACCATGGCCAATATGTATATCGCGGACCCCCGAAAGCTAAGGGATAAATCTTCAAGCTGCCAGCCTGACACCTGCAATCGAGAAATTAGGTAACTATGGAATCAGGTAGAAGTGCGACCATAGATGTGAAACTGTTAGTCTGCCAACAATCACACCAAGGCATTTTCGGAAAGCACACTAAGTAGATGAATTAGAAAACAAAAGGGATAATAGAAAATGGAAAAAGTAGAAATAGGGAGGGCATAAAGGCCCGTTTCTTCAAGGCCATCATTTTCAAGTCTAATATTATATGCCACCACTCGGTTTGTATATTTAATTGACCAACACACTTGGTATACCTTTTAGAAGATTGTATCATAGAACGCTCTGTCATTGCACAAAAAAATTCATCTCCCTGTCCAAGCAACCTGTTCTTTCCAAGGCAGCAATGTTGAATATGAAATGGACATGAAGGCAAGTTAGTATGAAGACAAACATCTAAAAGAAAGAGAAACAGATCTATTTACCCGCCAAAGAGCCCATCGCCATCTCCAGCTATTATGTTTGTTTAAATGTACCAATGTAGCGAAAAGACAACGGACATGAAGCAAGTTAGTATGCAGGAAGGAATGTGATGAAGATAAATTACCATGCAAGAAGGAACACAACATGTACATATAATAAACTAGGTGAACACATATACAAACCATAAATGAAATACAAAACAACGTAATATGAAATAACAGTACAAGCATGCACCTTTCTATATCCTCTTCAATCTATGCAATCAAGACTCCCTCAGTTTCTCCAACAATTTTGTTTGTTTGAATGTGGGAACACACAAAATACAATGAACATGAATAGAAGCTGGTAAATATGTACATAGATTAAAACAGACTCAACAAACAATCTAGAAGATAGGCAAAAACATGAACCTTTGTGCTTCTCCATCCATGGTTGTAAACGTGTAATTTTTTTTCCCTACCCAAAAGATATTACAAGCCACAAAATATCACGCAATTACATGGTCGTAGCTAAACGATTTAATGTTTTCCATGGAAAATTATTCAGATATGATTCCACCGATGGAAATAAATGTTCTTTATCCTCTACAAAGAATGTTGTGTCCATGGAATTGAGATATGTGTTACTAAGTACAATAGGCCATGATAAAATCATGTTCTTAAGGACCATATGTGAAAGTAAGGACATGGTTTTTTTAAAAGGATGAAAAGGACAATGAATTTTTTTATTAAACTATTTATTATGAGTATTTATTCTGTTATTTCAAAATTACTTACATTTATTACAGTTAAGTATGAGTTGTCATTCACTATAAATTTATAGTGTGACAAATGAATATTTGTAATTCAAGCAATGTCAACTTATTCTTATGGGCTTATGGGATGATGTTGTTCTCTAAAATTCGATTGGCTCTTTTAAAATTGATTTTGATAGTACATTTTTTGTTTTTAGACTCATTTTTTACCTCAAAATTCTTCTAGTGATTTAGACAATTCCTAAAACACCATGGGATAAAAGAATTTATAATATTTGTGATAAGCTTGGAGGATGAAAACCATTTTTTCTTAGAATAATTTTGCATGTGCCCACATTAGATCTCAATTTAAAAAATATTTGTAACCCTAACAACCCTCATAACTTATCGACTCATGAAAAATATGGATATTTAGGAAGTCTTCTCTTTAATCCTTCTAAGTGTAGAATTAAGATTCTAAAAAACAATTAATCACTTACTATTTTGCTTTAAGTATGATATACCAAAGTTGGTCTTAATGGATGATAATCATCATAATCATCATCATCAACAACAACAACTTCAAAATGATTATCATTTGTATATATAACAAGAAATAAATGTTGAATGTAATAAAAAATAGCTCATATAAAATAATCAGATAATACAAATGAGAGCATTGATCTATAGAAAAACAAATTAGAGCGGGAAGCTATAAATACAGTACAAGTCTAAATCATGCACTAACACCCCTATGACTATCACTACTACCATCATAACCTGCACTAGGCCCCTCATCGTCCCAATGAGGGTCAAAATCCATATCACTCATAAAAGTATTGGTCATAACCACTTATGATTAAAATCAAGTTAGTTAAATTTCAATACAGAGTTTATGCTAATAGTATATTCAAATTTTAACTATGCATCAAGTTACCTACATATCATCCAACATAAATTGTCTATAGGAGATACGAGACTAAACAAAAGGATTATCCACATAGTGCATTGGACACATGAATGTCCATCCATGTGCCCTATAAACATGAGAAACACAATTATCAAAAAATGGGATTATCATTAAAAAATGAAGGAACATATCAAACAAGATGCACCTATTTATATATGTTGTGCACCAAACACTTAAATAGCATACAAATTGAAAGAGAAGTAACTTCATGCATTGAGAATGAGAGAGAAGAATGACTGAGAAGTCACTTCAATGGAGAAACATCCTTTTACAATATAATAGATGCACAAGATGAGATGACC
>SNQJ01S0039818.1:29961-44640 GCA_010110895.2 Picea sitchensis
GCGCCCCACTGGATGACTGAAACCCTAGATAATTTGGCCCTGCTGAAAGAGGCCTCCAAATGCTCTGAAACTCTCCAAAAATATAGATCGGGACACTACAAGTCACTAGGTAAAGTCTCAGGGTCAGATCTAAAGTGTAACCCCTCCAAACGGACTAGATCTGGATCTCAAAAATGCCCTCCTTCTCTTCAATTTGCCCCACTACTCAAGAAATAATCTGAGCCATAAAACTGTCTCAAAAAGCACTAGATCTTACGTCTAAGGCCCTGCAATGAAAACTCAAGTGATAGAATCCTCAACGGCCCTGCCAATCTCCTACAACGAATCTCTCTCCAAAGATGGTGTGCCCCTCTTGTTGGGATCCCTCAACTGGTGCGCCCTCTCTCTATCTGCATATGAAACTGATGCATAATCCTCTTGCAATTGAGTAGATGTAGAACTATAATGGTGTGGGAGAGTATTGCATCTCCAAGACCAAGCTTGGGACAAGATAGGTGGAATCTTTCACCATCGAATCGGCCTCTAGGGTTTGTTATGTCAAAACCCTCAAAATCCCCAAGAGATGGGCTCACTAGCTAAAGACAGATATCAAAATAAGATCATACATGAATCCATGAGAAGAGGCCCTTTCCTTTCCTTTATAATTTTTGGCTCACCTTGTCCCTCCAAAGTGACTTTCATTTTTTGGGATCCCTCAACCGGTGCGCCTCTCTCTCTCTATCTCGCATATGAAACTCCATGCATAATCCTCTTGCAATTGAGTAGATGTAGAACTATAATGGTGTGGGAGAATATTTCATCTCCAAGACCAAGCTTGGGACAAAATAAGTGTAATCTTTCACCACCGACCGCCTCTAGGGTTTACAGGTCAAACCCTCAAAATCCCCAAGAGATGGGGCCTCTACCTAGCTAAAGACATCAAAATAAGATTCACATGAATGAGAAGAGGCCCTTCCTTCCTTTATAATTTTTGGCTCACCTTGTCCCTCCAAAGTGACTTCTTCATTTTATTAATAATTAATTAATTAATTAAATCACTTAATTAATTAATTAACCTTACCTTGAAAAGCTCCTTATCTCTCCTTGTGGCTTCCCTGCCAATCGAAAGTCACTTATAGACATCCCATCCTCGTAGTGTTGCTCCTCCCGATTATTCCAATGAGCTATTACACTGAGAGGTTCCTCCAAGTAATGTGCCCAAAATGACCTCTTGAGTGAATTCCATTGACTTATAGCTCAAAATAGTCAAAATCATGGAAATCGTCAGAATGCAACGAAACCAAAGCCAACCTGTGTGGAATGGCTCATAATGATGTAATATGATCATCAATGCAATCTGGACCCCACAATGCCTCTCAAATACCCCTGTACTCTCTCTAGCACCCATTTGGCTACTCTGGTCATCATAAATCTATGCCCTGTGGTGATGTCCCAAAATGGGGACATTACAAAAACCCCGATAGATCTAGAATTCTAGTTAAATTGAACACATACAAATTGTTGATATTCAAGATATGAGAGAAATATTTTGCTCCATAAATCGGAGAATTATATTAATAAAAAATGAATATACATGAGCAACCAACCTCAAAAAGAAGAGAGAAGGTGAATATATAAAATTTCCAACATAGAAATTCTAGTCAAAAAGCTAGAAAAGCTAAAATAGGTGTCATAGGCTATGGGAGACCACATAGTTCGACCTAGACCACTAAAGACACATGTCACACACTCATTAATTCCCACAAGAGTCAAGTGGTGCACATTATCTTACTTAAGCTCACTTAACTGACAAGAGAAGCAGTTTCAACTCACTTAACTGACCCAAAATAGCAGTTACTAATAATAGTAAAGGAATAAATCATTAATTAAGGAATAAATATCTCACTCAAAGAGGAGGTGCGCATTCCCAAATAATGGATGATTTTTTGCATGGGGGAGTTGGAATAAATCAAGAATAAATCAAGAAAATCAAGAACCGGGAGTTGAGTCTTGATCTAAAAATAACAGTTTTCCCTAAAATCTAGGGATGAGGTGCCCTTATTCTTTATGTGGCCAAATTAGGTAAAATAAAGTGTGATGGAGTGTATTAACCAAGATATAGGAGTCTAAGCTAGGTATAAACTAATGTAAGTTAGGGTAATGCTCCAACACCCCCCCTTAAGCCTAACTGTAATGAAAAAAAAATTGAGTCCCGACAACTTGGCCATTTTAGGTACTCATTACGTAAAATAACTCCACATGAAAAGAGGAAAGAGAGAAAACCTCGTGGGAAACCCCCCCCCTCTCCAAAAGAGGAAAAAAATGATGAGTGGCCAAAAGTGATCTACTAAGCTGTCTCTACCACTCCAAGCATAACTCTCAGTTCTGAAAATTTCTTTTCAATGAAGGACTTGGTGAAGATGACTGCACCTCTATACTCTTCCTCTACTATAGATAAAGCAATCATGGATTTCTTCTTTCTAGACCAGCAGAATAGCCCTAAACCAAAGCTGAAAACATAACCATAGGTGGACTTGCGGTCTATACCATCGCCAAGACAATTAAAATCTGTGTACCTAATCAGTAAAAGTGGGCAATCTGTAGCAGTCTTTGTTCGATATATCCATCAACATCGAACAATATTTCTTCCTTTCGGAAGTTGAACCAAGTCCCATGTGTTGTTGTCCATAAGAGCAAAGTACTCTTCATCCATAGCAGCCTCCCAAAGTGGGTTTCCAACAACCTCAGAGTGTGACTATGGATCTGAACCAAGTGTCATATAAAAATGTATGGGAAGCAATGGTTCTGTGGAATCCAGGGCTTGAGGAGCCCAAAAAAAATGTGATCTATTCCTTCTTGTATCTACAGGATCATCGACTAGTTCACCCGCATCTTGCAGGGTTTTCTCTGCCCAAGTTCGCAACTGAGTTGGAGCAGCCATGAAATACTCCTCATCCTCTATTTCAGACCCAAAATGATGCTCTGATGGCTTCTCTAAAGTGCTCGAAGAAGTTTTTGACTCCTCCTCATCAGTGACAACAGGTGGTTCCTCAGCATGGTCTTCTGAAAAATCATGCAGTGATTCTTCTTCAAACTTCACACTTCGATCTAGAATGAACTTTTCAGTGTGAGAGTCCAGAAATATATATCCTTTGACACCTTCAAGATATCCAACAAATATGCATTCAACACTTTGAGGCTCCAAAGCCTTCCTCTTATCTGTTGCAATGTGAGCCCATGCTCGTGAACCAAAAATGCGAAAGTGCGACACTTTCGGTTTCTTACCATTCCAACATTCAAAAGGAGTGGTGCCTTTGAGTGATTTGTGAGCAACTCAGTTCTGAATGTATGCTTCACAATTAATATCTTCATCCCATAGCTTGGGATCTAATGATTTCGACTGTAGCATACAATTGACCATCTCTTTTAAGGACCAGTTTTTCCTCTCCCCAACACCGTTCTATTGTGGTGTATATGGCATTGTGTGTTGTAGTTGTATACCTGAATCAATACAAAGTTGTTTCACATATTTGTTGCACATACTCCCCCCCATTATCAGTACAGAGTATCTTAATCTTATACCCAAACTTATTCTCAGCAAGTTCTTTAAATTCTATAAGGCATTCAAATACTTCCGATTTTAATTTCAAAAAAAATACTTAAGTAAAGCGAGAGAAATCATCTATGAAGGTGAGTACATATCGAGCCTTACTGACTGAAGGTTGCGGGAATGGGCTCATGATGTCACTGTGAATCATCCCAAGAGGTGAGGAAGCTCTCTGTGCCTTCCCTTTGTCAAACTTTTTCTCAGGATGCTTGCCAAGAATGCATCCTCGACATACACCGCTTGTGAATTTAATAGTTGGCAATCCTTCTACCATGTTTTCCTTGCTGAGTTGATGCAAGTACTTATAGTTTAGATGGCCNAGCATACAATTGGCCATCTCTTTTAAGGACCGGTTTTCCCTCTCCGCAACACCGTTCTGCTGTGGTGTATATGACACTGTGTGTTGTAGTTGTATACTGATTGAAGGCTGCGGGAATGGGCCTGTGATGTCACTATGAATCATACCAAGAGGTGAAGAAGCTCTCTATGCATTCCCTTTGTCAAACGTTTTCTCTGGATGCTTGCCAATAATGCATCCTTGACATACACCGCTTGTGAATTTAATAGCTGGCAATCCTTCTACCATGTTTTCCTTGCTGAGTTGAGGCAAGTACTTATAGTTTAGATGGCCAAATATTTCATGCCATAACCTACTGATATCATTAGATTTTGATAGAAATACAGTGCTAATATATTTAGGAACAAAGTGGGAGAAGAAATACAAACGAGAACCGTGATCTGCAATTCCATGTGCAAGCTCTAAGCCTGTGGAAATGTTGGTAATCACTGCGGAGTCCGGAGTGAACTCCACCTTCCTTATAAAGCCGGAATGAGTGATCTGATATATCGAGAGAATAATTTCGGACAGCGAGGGAACATGAAGCACATTTGTGAAGCAGTCCCCTTCAAGATCAACAGTTCCTTCTCTGCACACCTTTGCAGGTGTGGCATCTCCCAAGTAAATTCGGGATCTGGTGCTTTCTTTGATGGAGGAAAATTCATCTTTTGATGCAGCCATATGGTTTGATGCACCTGAATCAAGGATCCAATCTGATAGATTGGATGTGACATCCAATAAAGCATGACCATCTCATTCTCTCCCTCTCGTTCTATTATCATCTTTCTTCTTTGCATTTTCGAGCACCGTGAGATTGTGCTGCTACAATTGCTTAGCCATCTCATCGATAGTCTTCCTCGTGCAATTTTATTCGGGATGAAAACCTTTGGAACAGTAGCTACAAAGTGTTCTTTACTTCTTCTTCTTACCCTTAGGCTCAGAAGATTTCTCTGAAGATTGTGAGGATCTCTCCTTCTTCGATTCAGGAAATTTACCCTTTCCTTTTTTATTGTCTTTTCCACTGCTCTTTGGAGCATCAGTAGCCGGAAGTGATTGGTTCTTGTAATTCTTGATGGAACCCATTTGGACTAACTTAGCTTTCTATTGAGTCAATGTTGCAACAAAATCATTCAATGGAATCATTTTCCATGTTTCCTGAGTCAATTTAGATGCTTGAAAAGACGATACAAATACGGAATATTTAGGGCCTAACTTCGAGAGAATTGAAAGGATGAGTTGAGCTTCCTCTTTCTTGACTCCATATGCATTAAGTTCAACGAGGAGGGATTTGAAATTGGTGAATAATTCTTGCAGGTTGTTGAAATGAATTGGACTTAGGGATATGAGTTCATTCTCCAGTTGATGCACTCTCATTGCATCCTGCTTGCTGAATAGTCCTTCCAATGTGGTCTAGACCACATCGGGAGTAGTGGCTCCACTGACATTAAAGAGGAGATCTCTGGAAATTGATAGGCATATCAGCCCAATTGCTTCATCTAATTTATTGAAATACTTGATCTTCTCTGCTGCAGCAGTTGGTTCTTTCTTCATTCCAATTGTTACCCTGTAAAGCCCTTTGCTTCGGAGGAGCAGAGAGATCTTTGTATTCCATTCGAAGTAATTGAAAGGATTTAGAATGAGTTTTGTGGGATGAGAGAGATGATCCATTGCTTCTTTATGCGCCTCCTGATGATCTATACCTACAAATAAAACCGTGTACAATCCACTAGATTCTATCTCTGATACCATGTAGATTCAATCTATCTCTGATACCATGTACAATACACATACAATTTGATGATATTCAAGAGATGAGAGAAATTTTTTTCTCCATAAATCAGAGAATTATATTAATAAAAAATGAATATACATGAGCAACTAACCTCAAAAATAAGAGAGGAGGTGAATATATAGAATTTCCAACATAGAAATTCTAGTCAAAAAAGCTAGAAATGGCTAAAATAAGTGTCATAGGCTAAGGGAGACCACATAGTTCGAACTAGACTAATAAATACACATTTCACACACTCATTAATGCCCACAAGAGTCAAGTGGTGTGCATTATCTCACTTAATCTCACTTAATTGACAAGAGAAGCAGTTTCAACTCACTTAACTGACCTGAAATAGCAGTTACTAATAATAGTAAAGGCAAAAAACATTAATTAAGGAATAAATCTCTCACTCAAAGAGGAGGTGCGCATTCCCCAATAATGGATGATTTTTTGCATGGGGGAGTTGGAATAAATCAAGAAAATCAAGAAAATCAAGAACCGAGAGTTGAGTCTTGATCTAAAAACAACAATTTTCCCTAAAATCTATGGATGAGGTGCCCTTCTTCTCTATGTGGCCAAATTAGGTGAAATAAAGTGTGATGGAATGTATTAACCAAGATCCAGGAGTCTAAGCTAGGTATAAACTAATGTAAGTTAGGGTTATGCTGCAACGCTTCCTTTCTATAAACCATCACCACTAGCAAAGACAAATCACCTTGGCTAGTTTGAATTATGCTAGCCTCTAACATTTCTCAAACCATGCACTCAATCTCACTATTTTATGCATATGAGTACATGTAAAGTATGATTTTAGGTGTTACACTTATCAATTGAAAATGAGTAGCATATTGATGATATCTAGTAGGTGTAATACCTTTAGGAATCTCTCCAAATTCATTGGGATGATTGTCGGATAATGTTTTGGAGATCCACATGAACAGGGGGTCTAGATGTTTGAACATCTAGTGATCACAACTGTGCAATTACACCATGGTGTTCCTCTTTTAAAAAATTTGTCACATTGTTACATCTTATTACTTTAGAGGGTTTCCCTTGGATACATCTAAGTTCAATTTCCTTATCTTCAGGAGAAAATATCATGAAAAAATCTTGAAAATTAAGAGCCATTGTTCAATGATTGTAAACATTGGACCCCAAATCAAACATCAACACCACCCTTTTGGATTGCAGTCATTGCACTATCCAAAAAATGCTCCCCCATAGTGAGATTAATACTATGGGAATTCCTTGAACAATTTATGGTACCTCCATTTAAAATCATTACTTGAAATTCCAGTGATGGAAATATAAACCAATTGACAAGTTTGGCTAAGTTACAATTAATGAAGTTATGGGTACTACTAGAATCAATCAACACTATTACCTTTTTATTTTTCATAAATCCTTCTATCTTGAGAGTTTGAGGAGCATTGATGCTAGCTAATGCATGAAAATGTATGGTTGGAGTAGTCTCTTATAGTTATAGATCTTGCAAAAATTCCATTTCTTGATCAGGTTTCTCTTCACAACCTATGTAGACTAATTTTCTCTCGCCGAACTTATGCCCCTCACTATACTTTCGGTCACAATTGAAACATAGTCCCTTTTTCTCTTATGTCATCCTTATTTTGAGGTGTAAACCTTGTATATTGAGTGAGGTTAAGAGAGGGAACATGGTTCTCTCTATAGTTGTTAGTGGACACCCATCTAGTAGCCATATTTTTACTTTCAAAATTCCTTTCCACACTGAAACCATGCTTAAGGGATTTATATTTCAAGAGATCCACATGATGTTGAATGATATCCTTTAAAGTGGCCATAAATATATCTAAAAAATTGTCTTCTAACATGTTCTTTACTCTAAGACAAAGGTTTTGAAATTGTTGAATGATTTATGCAATTGGACTTCTTTCTTAGAGAAGTACTAATTGACTAAATAGTGTGTTTCTCTTAATATCCCCATGATGTGTTATCAATTCATTCATAAAAAAGGACCAAGAGACAATAGAATCTTGTTTTCATTCACAAATCTATTGATACCAAAAAAAGTGATCATGTTATAAGTACAAGGAGGCAAGAGTTACCTTTTTTAAAGTTGGCACTTGGTGTAGACCAAATAATTTATCCGTCTAGAATATTCATGTTACCATCAAAATTCCTCATTCCGATATTGGGAATTAAGAAGTTCCTTGGTTTTTAGTTGAATCCCTCATGATGTGGGTCTTGGAGTGATGAATGATCATGATTCTAAGACTCAATCTTTGTGTTCTCCAAAAGTGTTAAAATCTTCCCCATATGTGACTAGGGTTCAAAATTTTTATTCTCCTCATTTTCATGATTTCCTTGGGTCACAATATCACTTTCACGGAACCTACCATCTAGGGTATGAAACAGCATGGCTTCCATGGATTTTTTTAATCATTTTATCTTTTGATCCATCAACGTTTCCAGTTTATTTTCAACTTCCATATTTTGATACATCTACTTTTCCATCCTTTACTCCATCGACTTTTCCACTTTATCTTCAATTTCCCTTTTAAGGATTACTCATGAATGTTCCAAATCAACCTTTTCCAACACATTATCACCCATGCAATTAAATTAGATCCTCAATTGGGATACCTATTCCTCTAAATTTGCACATTCTTTAGGAGTCATGGATGAGTTCTCCAGGGGGTTAGTAACTGTAGAATTTTTTCCACCACCTCTTTCCATGTGAGAAAAATAAATATTTGCTTAGATATATGCTATATTTTCTCTTTACCACACCTTTTGAATCACCTCAATAGATATTCCAATAAAAAATTAAGCAAGTTTCAATTTAACATGCATTTTAAAAACCCTAATATAGATATTGTTCTACGAGATGACCTTAAACATGATGTAATTATGAAATTTCTACACCTATAAGTATAAAATTATGGTCTATGGTATGTAGATATCTCTTCTCTCAATACCATAGGTTTGACTAAATTATGATGTGAAAAGAAAAAATTAGGATAACCTTCCCAAAACGTGTTGATTTTGGCCTTTACAGGATAGCGAAATTGTATGGCCTTCCACATGTCAAAATTTCCATGTTGGATTTGAAATTCTAAAATATATATTGTTTCCAATGGAACTAGTGGAACTCAATTTGGAATTCACTAGATTCATATATGATTTTTTTACCAAGGACTCTTGTTTAAGACTAGTTTTGGGACTACTCAATAGCATTAATTTCCATATCATGTATTTCTAAAAGTATAGTGAACTAGAACTTGAAATTTTGACCCAAGGTACTTCAAATGTCCCCTAGGAACCCTGAAAATTTTGCAATATGAAAATTCTAAAAAAAGAAACTATAGTGAAAATGATAGATTGATGCATTTGAAGGAGCCAAACCAGGGATTGTATTCTATGATACAAAATGTTATGCACCAAACACCCAAATAGCATAAAAATAGAAAGGGAAGTAACTACATGCCTTGATAATGAGAGAGAAGAATGAATGAGAAGCCCCTTTGAGGGGGAAACCTCATTTTACAATATAACAAATGCAAAAGATGAGATGATCTCTAAAACTAGGTCTCCTTGGTATATAGGAGACACAGGGCACAATTAAATTAAAGGGTCTAGACAACCATTAAAGGTCCAGGATGACCAAAAAGGAAAACACTAATATAACAATACAAATGTAATAACTCAATCTATATGGTATAATAGTATCGATCTAGTTTGTACCTTCATGACTAATAACATCCACAATGGGATTGCACTAGGATGCATAACCATATGGTCCCCTTCATGTGTGAACATGATACCAACACCGACACCCCCTTGTAGCTTGAACTTTATGTGATGACATTGAATGTATAAAATTAGATTAATAAATACATAATAATTATTGTTTCAAAAATTGAGGTGTAACTTGGATTCTATCATTRTTTCAAGATTCATACCTCATTGAATTRAAAAACATCATCCATCSTAGCATGAAACTGAGGTTGAGTGTCTATCTTCATAGTATTCACTATGTGTTTAGGTTCTAGYATATRGTTGGGCTCARGATATTTGGYAAGACCCTTGCCTTTATACAGTATGAATCRGGAACATGTGAAKAAATTTAGGATGAATAACCAAATTTAAATATGCAATAACATATACAATTTATRTTGAAACTTTTGGAATTCAAYCATATACTAACKAGGTCTCATATGTTTKTCATAAGTAGAAAAGRATCCCCTAGAGTCAATATAATTAYGTGATGTYGATATCTACATGTTATTAARRAAAAAGGTTAATATATTAGTGTATTGATTCTACATGTATTCCCATGATCAATTAATGGTTAATAAATATAATTTAGGAATACATAGTTGTACAAAAYTGTACACKACCTCTTGGATTTCDGTTTCATTTCTTGAGAAATTGAAAATATGCATATCAAAGTGGTAACAAAGTCTCATATTGCACTATAGTAAACCCTAAGGGGGTGGCACCTGAAGTACATCAATGTTCATCCATTGCACATTAGGTTGTGTTGAAATAGGTGGTTGTCTTCATCTCTCCCAAGATAGTGCAACTAAAACACCAACCAACAGTATGTGCATGGTTTCAACCATTACATCCTTACATCAACTCTAATATGGAATGGGTATACTAACTCCTTGATTTAACAATACTCCTACTAACCATTAGTATCAATCTAACAGGAGGTGGTGATGCATCAATAGCTCTACATTCCCTAGGATGGTCATAACTACATACCCTATCAAGGACATAAAATTTATATCCATAGATACTATAATTTGGATTCAAGTGTAACACAAACTCAACATATAAATGTGTCACAAAAAATAATGGCACCCCATCATGGTGCAAGCACATGCCCCACACATATATGAATATATTATACACATGAAGATCTACAACCTCGATATTAAACTCTCATAGTTTAAGTGGTTTCCCATTCGATGGTAAAGAGAGATATATAATAAGGTACCCCTCATATCATGTCCCTTTGTGGCTACTTTCATTGCATCCCACATATTAGTCCCCAACACCTAATGCTTTCTCATCATATTAACGCTCTTCCAATGAGTGATCGATTGTCCAACCCTTAGATACAATGCCATCAATTGATGGGCACACATTATTACCATAATCGTTGATTAAAAAATGACGCTATCAACCTAAATGGTTGTGATTTCCCTATGTGACCAATGGTATTATCTGGATAAATCTCCTTTAAGGTAATGCATTTTATCTCATTTTTCCATAGTGACAAAGAAGTAAGATCACCCAGACTTCATTACGGATCTTTACAAGTTAGACAAAAGTACATACATAGTAATCTACATTTTCTAGTGAAATTAAACATTCAAAAGTAAAGGAATCCATAAATGAATGAGAATTTGCACAAAAAACCTTCATCCTATACCTACTCACTATATAATGCATGGGTAGTCAATGCATTGTGTCATTTTCTAATGATAGGTGTCCCCACATGCTAGATGGTGGGGTCCCTATAAAAGAAAAATAAATTGGTATTCCCAATGGTTATGATTCATGTATACTTATGTCTTGGATGGGGTATCACGTAGCGGAAGGAGGCCACACAACCCTCCCATGACTTCAACCATAAATATGGCCATTCGTCATCCCTCACCTCAGTCTTGAATGGAGGGTGGCCTTAATTACTTGCAAAGGAAGGGAGGACAACTCCATCGAGTCTGGTTAATCGCGGTCTTGAGGATTAATGGTAGGAGGCGGGTGATTACAACAGTCATGTCCACCCACAGGACCCAACCCTGGATAGCATTATTTATCCTTCGAGCTCTGTTACCTTGCCCACTCTGAGAATTGGATTATTTTTTAGTGGATTCTCCTTGCAGTAATTCAATGGATTATTCACCCCCCCTGGATCAACCATGCCGAGAGAGAGGTACGTCGATATGTGGACCTTCCTGGTATAACTACGTTGCCCGACGGAGATGCCTGCAACAAATGGAATGGGCCCTATCCATTTCCAAGACTTAGCACACCAAGAGGCCACGAAATCCATCGATGGCCTACGTTGAGGAGAAATTTTCGGAGGAACCCATCTAGGTTCCACCGGAATCACTCCTCTTCATAGTCCCAAACAATTTACTGTTCCTCAGCACCAACAAAGCTAGTACAGGTACCCAAGCTGGCATGGAAGCTGCCACATGCATTGTCGAGGAGGAATTCCCAGAGAATCTCCTCCACATGGATCCAAGCACTTCCCTCTAGGAAAACACCAATGAAGCTTTTGCAAGAGCTGAGGTGGTCAAGGATGGTACCACTGGCACCACATAGGAGAACCTCCCCATCTTGGTGCCTCCACCGCTAAATGAANCTCCCCCCACTCTCTTCAGCCCAGAGCATTTGGAGATCATTTTCGATCTCAGAAGCCACATGGCGGACCAACTTCATTGGGACACCCTCATTAGCAAGCAGATTGACATGCTCTTTGACGCATTCTCGAATGCACCAGCCAAGCAACATTGTTGGACCTATGCGCATACCTCCATGCTATAGCCCAATGACATCACTCTCCATGGAGCTTCAGATGGCAGACCCCCTCATGCTAATGATTAGCTTCTTGTTATTCTGTACTGGTACTCTGCATATTTCTTGTCTAGTTTCCCGTACTGGAACTTTGCATAATTCTTGTCTAGTTTTCTTTTTCCAGCAGTTGCTAGTTTGTTTTAGCTTCCAAATACAGATCTTTCAGGACAAACATCCGCCACCTGCTCTAGTTTCCAATTGGCAGGGAAAGTGGCAGATGATGTTTTTGGCCAAAAGTATAACAGACAAACACTTGTTCCAGTTTCCACTAGTTTGACGGAACAAGTGGCAAGCTGATGACATGTGTCTTTTTTATACATGTATCTTTTCATATAAATCTTTTCATATAAATAGTATAAATTTATTTCATTTATAAACAAAATCACATTGTAATAATACTTGCAACTAACTTATTTCCATTGGCCTATACTATAGATTTAGCAAGTGGCAAAGAGAATGTATTCTCCAAAATGGAAGAATGAAATGAATGTCACGACAGGGACAATGANTTTTTAGGAACACTTATATTCCCTTACCTTAGAAGTGCCAGATTATATTGCTAGGGTTTATGGTTTCTCCCTTACCCTTCCCTTCAACCTAGGACAATGGAGGCACTGCTTGCTGCCCAACTTAGTGATTATAAGCACCAAATAGATAGAGAGCATTAATTCTTTCCTTACCCCTATATTACTCATGCCTTTACCCTAAGACATGGAGGAACTACCCTAGAAGTCAGGAATATGAAAGTCGCAGGGGCATGTGCTATGAACAAACCCTTTGACTCTTTGCCTTGCAACATTGTACCATAAATGTTTTTAAAGTTTTTTTTTTGGAATGCTGGGAGAAAGAAATGCATTTTGGCTTAGTACCATCAATTTGTTTTAGTTTGTTTTCCTTCAAATGCATTGAGTAGGAATATTGATTTCTCATTTACTTTATTATTTTTTAGTTATTGAAAACTTCCAAATTAATTAATCTTTTAATTAAAAATATGGAAATACAGAATTTAACCAGAGGGGAATATTTTTAGTTCTGTCTAAATTAAAGCTTATGATTTAATTACATAATCCTCATGTATGTATGTCATTATATGTTTGTTAATCATTAAAACACTGATCAACATTAACATGGATTAGTATTTATCAGCATGCTTATTAAGTATCAGTGGAGTAACATTAACATGGATTAGTATTTATCAGCATGCTTATTAAGTATCAGTGGAGTAACATTAACATGGATTAATATTTATTAGCATGCTGATTAAGTATCAGTGGAGTAGGGCTAGATGGATCCATCTAAAGAATTAGCAGCCCAGAAAATTGTAAAACCATTAGATTTTGCTATTTACTGTGGGTTTTTATTGTTATTGCCCATAATCAGGGGTTCATCAGTCATAAGTTAAGTGGCTGGGCTATTGATATTTACTTGTTTTTCACAAATTGAAATTTATGATATTTTCTAGTTGTACAGATCGAAGCTAAGTTTTTTTATATTATGTAATATATAAATAATTATAATTAGGAAAAAAATATTATTGAATATTGGTTTTTGATTGTTTTTGTTGTAAAATCATTGATATTGATTTTTGTTTGTTTTTGTTGTGGAATCATTATAGTATGGAAGAGATGTTCATGTAACATAATGCATTAAAATAATAATAAAAATTTCACAAAACTAGATGTCCATGTAACATAATGCATTAAAATAATAGTAAAAATTCCACAAAACAATAACAAGTCTACTCAATTAATTAATGGACTCAATAATCAAAACACATGTATAGATATATCTTAACCAAGACTCTATCAAAAGCAAAGAAGGATCAAATCTCAAGAGATTCAATCCCTCTAGATTCAAAGTTGTATAAATATATCTTAACCAAGAATCTATCAAAAGCAAAGAAGGATCAAATCTCAAGAGATTCAATCCCTCTAGATTCAAAGTTGTACATGCATAGATATATCTTAACCAAAAATCTATAGATTCAAAGTTGTACATGCATAGATATATCTTAACCAAGAATCTATCAAAAGCCAAGAGGGATCAAATCTCAAGAGATTCAATCCCTCTAGATTCAAAGTTGAGATGAATCTATACATGTTAAAGAATTAACCTTTATTTTTTATCTTTTAAAATACATATTAAACCTCACTTTTTAGGCTCTATACTACTTAAAATCAATGAGTATCCAATGTATATAAATATAATGTTTATTAAGGTTTTTACAATGGGCATATTTAATAGGTTTTTAGTGCTTAATCAGTTTTGTATGGACAAGATTAAATATTGATGAAATATTTTTAGTCGTCTCAATAAATCAATGGTTGTGATTTCAACCACTAACTTCCTCACTATTATAAAGGCATCTGTTTACATGTTTATTTTTTTACTTTTACTTGATCATATTTA
>SNQJ01S0039818.1:44690-57515 GCA_010110895.2 Picea sitchensis
CCATAATCAGGGGCTCATCAGCCATAAGTTAAGTGGCTGGGTTATTAATATTTATCTGCTTTTCACAAATTAAAATTTATGATTTTTTCTAGTTGTACAGATTGAAGCTAAGCTTTTTATATTGTGTAATATATAAATAATTGTAATTAGGAAAAAAATATTATTGAATATTGATTTTTGTTTGTTTTTGTTGTGAAATCATTGATATTGATTTTTGTTTGTCTTTGTTGTGGAATCATTATAGTATGGAAGAGATGTTCATGTAACATAATGCATTAAAATAATAATAATAATTTCACAAAACTAGATGTCCATGTAACATAATGCATTAAAATAATAGTAAAAATTCCACAAAACAATAACAAGTCTACTCAATAATCGAAACACATGCATAGATATATCTTAACCAAGAATCTATCAAAAGAATCCATCAGAAGCAAAGAGGGATCAAATTTCAAGAGATTCAATCCCTCTAGATTCAAAGTTGAGATGTTAAAGAGACCTTTATTTTTTATCTTTTAAAATACATATTAAACCCCATTTTTAGGCTCTATCTACTTAAAATCAATAAGTATCCAATGTATATAAATATAATGTTTATTAAGGTTTTTACAATGGGCACATTTAATAGGTTTTTAGTGTTTAATTAGTTTTATATGGACAAGCTTAAATATTGATAGAATATTCTTAGTGGTCCCAATAAATCAATGGTTGTGATTTCAACCACTAACTTCCTCACTATTATAAAGGCATCTGTTTATATGTTTATTTTTTTACTTTTACTTGATCATGTTTAAAATTACCATTTCTGGGTGATTAATAAAGATTAAAATTTTGTTACATAGTGTGGAAAGATTTATGACCAGATTTGATTTTATGACCACTTTTCATTTTCTAGACCAACTAAAACTTTTCGACATTCACCAACCACCAACCACAAGCTTGCCACTGTGATAGTTTAAATATCAGTCATGATAATAAACGAATACGTGATATTCATAAATATGATTGAAAATCATTTTTATACATAGAACTAGTTTCTTATATTTCTGACTGTGGAATGCATCATCAAAACAAGTTTCTGACTCGGAACAAAAGAATCATCCGGACTGTGACTTTGAAGGTTGCGGTGTCTGCAAGATCATTAGAACAGAATTTGCCTGCAATGGGAAGGGAATATACACAACTGCTACCAGCGGGTACTCAGTGCTCCGTAAAAAGAGCCATTCTGATTTGCAGAGTCATTGCTGGGCGTGTTCATCAGCCTGTAGATATCTCCGAAATAACTTCATGAGTTTTGATTCGGTGGTAAGCCGAGACGATAGAACCTGCTCTGGTTTGGAAGATATATTTCTGTTCAATCCCAGAGCCGTTCTACCCTGTTTTGTCATCGTGTACTCTTAGAGTTAATCAACTGGTTATTACAACATAGGTTTCTAGGTTTCATACTTTTTGAGAACTAATGGTCTTCCTATTGCGTTTCCGATGTTTATCTGAAATCTGAAAGTAAAATAAATTTCCAGATAATTGCCCAAAAAAAACTCAATATGAATAACCAATACTTTGCAGTGTTGTTGTAAGTTTTTACTCTCAAATAGAGGTATTTTTTGCAATATGAATAGCTAATACTTTGCAGTGTTGTTGTACTTTCACATTATCAAAGAAAATATTTTTTAACTCTATGTAATATGGCTGTTTAAACTGGATCACATTTGAATAATTGGCTTAAATTTCTGTTTTATTTTATTTTCAAAGTGTAACATTGGTTGATTTTTATATATAATCTTAAAGTATAGCTGATACCAGATATTATCATCATAATATTATTTTGAAATTTTTTAAAGTAAATTTAAATCGTTTTTAGTGGACATTCCATCCACCAGTGGAATATCCACTCTAAACTTTGGACATTTCAAAATCAAGTATACAATTTTTTCCAAAAAACATGTCTAGCTGTAAAAATTTATATTTTCAAAAAAATTATTATAATTATTTTAAATATATAATCATTTTCAAACATTTTTTTGTTTGAAGCCTAAGCCCCAATAATGGTTGATTGTTTTTTTTGGAATTCATAACCATGCAAAACGAAGCCATCAAAACTAATCATACTATCATGATTTGACAAATTATCTTCAAACATTAAAAACAAAAAAACTTAAAACATCTTCAAACAATAAAACCAGAAAAACTTAAATCATCTTCAAACATTAAAACTAGAGAAACTTATTATTTTGTTTGAAAGAATGGCTAAATCACTTAGCCTAAAGTATTGAGTTGCAGTGACAACCTGCCCCTTAGAGTACATCTAAATCTCCATACTAAACTAATCTTCCCCTCATATTATATCTTAATCTTGTTACTAAGACCATCTGGCCAGCTTCATTCGTTTCATGTTACCTGACCGAATATTCAAAATGACACTTTGTTGGAAAGTACCATTATTTTGTCAATGCTTTTATACTTTTTTTTCCCAGAGAAAATTGTGCATTATATTTATGATAATATAATCCATTTACATAGTCTGTCTCATCACATGAGATGCTATATCAAAACATAAAACTAGACTTCTATAGCCTTTACTGTCTCAACACGAGATTATAATAGCCCTTCATTAAGCAAAACTAGACATTTATCCCCCAATGGAAACTGTAGCATACAAAAAAAGATGGACTAAAATCGTAGCTAATAATCAAAACTCCACGTTTAAAATTCTATCAATTCTCAAGCTAATACAAAAAGGTCGCTACAAAATATCTAAAGGTTCAAAGATCACAACTTCAGAATATTAATAGGTCCTTCATGTCCACCAGTTCATTTGTTGTAAGAAATATGACCCACTGGTGAGTTTATAGAAATCTTTGTCAGACCATCAACCACGCTATTGTGTTCAAGATATATATGGGCAAAAGTAATTGACTTAAAGAAAGGCACTAAGTCAAAAATTATGCTTTTCCAATTCTCCAGATTGGCAACTTGAAGAGTACCAATACCTTTGAGCCAGTTTATCACTATCAAAGAGTCTCCCATCAAATGAAGTTCTTGAATACCGAAGCTTTTTGCTAATGTGATGGCTCCCCAAGCTCCCATAAGCTTCGCCTTAGAATTTGAACCTGAAATACGGTTTAAATTCCAACAATAAAGTCCAACGATATTCCTCTAAAGTATTTAATCTGATAACTCCTCCTCCTCCACACTTGTTCATGTTGATTTGTGAGGCACCATCGAACCAAGCTAAAACTTTGCCTTCCGGAAAAGTAATGGGTTGAATTCTTTTTGTAGAATCCACTGATAGGATCTACTTCGAAGCTCTATAACGAGTTGCAAGAAAAAGAATTATTGCTGCCGAAAGCGATCTATCTTCAAATAATTTATTATTTTTCTCCTTCCATATGAACTAGCAGATGAAAGATGTGACCTCTCTGAGTTGTTTATTCTGCACAGACCAATTTTCTAGGCATTCACCAATAGAATCACCGTTCCAACCATTTGCTAGATTAAAACTCCTTTTTACTTCTTCCCAGATAGATGACGTAAACTGACAACTAATAAAAACATGGTGGCTCATCTCCTCGTCTAATCCATAGAGACAACACATTCCAGGACCAGACCATCCCCTCCTTCGAATGTTTTCCCACGTAAGAACCTTTCTATCCATTAAAATCCATAAGAATAATTTGATCTTTAATGGACAACTCCATTTCAATAACTGAATTTTCAATTTTCTACCTTCCCCGACCAAAATTTGTTTGAAAGAGTGTTGTAGACATTTTTAATAGAGACATGACCACAACTATCATCTCCAATCCACTTTAGTTCATTAGGATGATCCTTTAGGACAATGCCGGCATATAATAGAAGATTCCTGTAAATATCCCATTCTTGACCCAAATTTCCATCCAGATCCAACTCATAGCTCGTTGCCCAATTCTGTCCCAACATACTGTTTTGAGATGGTCGACTTGCTTGAAAAAGAAAGTAGATTTGTTTTCTGTTAATTTCCCGAATCCTCCAACAACAATGAATCATCATTCAAGCCACAGATGAAATCTCTACCAATAATTATTTCTTTTCCGGAGCCAATTGTCCAAGCTATTATGTCCAGAATTATCGGCAATGTATTTAGAATATTCTTCTATGTTTGTGATCCAAAGGAAGTAAAGTTCACAGCCAATCTCAACCAAGTACTTACAAGTACCTGCACTAAATATTTTCCATGAATTACCCTTTGCCAGATCCGTGTCTTCCTTAATGCCCGCCAAAAAGTATTGGTAGCCAACGCTCTATAGAAGATAAAAATATTACGTAAACCCCATCGTCCTAGCTCCTTGGATTTTGCTATAAATTACCAATTACAAATATGATAACATTTCTTGGATTTATTTCCCACCCACAGATATTCAAAACTAATTATGTGTAATTTATATAGCACCGATATGTAAATATGAGCAAGGGTCATCGAGTAGATCAGTAAACTCTCAAGCCCATCTTTAATAAGGATTAGTTGGCCTCCCAAAATGAGCCATTTATTACACCAATGGTTAATCATCGCTTCAAAGCTATCAACTAACCATTGCCAGCCCTTGATTGTATAGCTTCCTGGTTTCATCAGATAACCCAAATATTTAAAACCATAGTGAAGGCCTTTGACCGGATAACCAAGGACATCTTCAATCCTCTTAAGGGTTTCAGAGTCGACACCAACATGCATCACACCAACATGCATCACAGTGGATTTTTGATTTTTTATGATCAATCGTGATGCCCGACATAACACCTATAATATATTCTAAATAATTTTCCATTCAGTTAGAGAATCTTTAGTCATAATTAGAATGTCGTCCACAAATAGTAAATGGAGGATCCTAATCATACTAGAAACTTTAATCCCTGTTATTTGTCCCTCTGATTTTGCTTTCTTTAATGCTAGACTAAGCCCCTCCATTACTAAGATAAATAGTAAAGGAGATAGGGGTCATCCCTGTCTCAGTCCCTTGCTACTTTTATAGAAATTAGTTTCCTCTCCATTAATTAAGGTAACATAAGTCGTCGAAACTACACAGACCATAATCCAACTTGTAGTCTTATAACGAAATCCACTTTGATGAAGTACTAGCCTTAAAAAATCCCAATTAGTACAGTCATAAGCCTTCCTCAAGTCAATTTTAAGAATCATTGCTTTCGTCTTCTTTGCACTAATGTTGTGAAGACATTCATGAGCTGTTCCAACAACATCCAATATTTGCCGTCCCTTGAGAAAACCAAGTTGTTCTTCCAAAAGAAACTTGGATAGAATAGGTCAAAGTCATTTAGCAATAATTTTTGAAACAATCTTGTAATAGAGGATACAAAGATAAATTGGTCTAAAATCATTAAAAACCGAAGGTTTATTGACTTTTGGTATCAAATCCACAAAAGTGGAATTGATCATCGGAATGATCTCCCCTTTCAACCTTGTTTCTTCGACCATATCCACCACGTCCTACCCAACCAACTCGAAAAAGTGAGAGTAGAATTCAACGGTCCAACCGTCCAGTCCAGGACTTTTGTCCCTCGCGAAACCTTTTATAACTTCAAAGACTTCTTCATTGGTTACTCTTTTTTCTATGTCCTATACCTCCATAAGTCGATGTTTTTATACTTATGGCTAAAGACAATTGCATATTGATATTGCATTTAAGCCTAGCTTTTCCCATTTTATGTTGGGGGTGGTGTAAATGCTAATGATTGGTTTTCTTTTTCAAAATAATAGAAAGAAAATGTTATCATACTTGTGGATAAATAGGCTATATTGTATTATTTTTAAATTTGTATATTATATTAAAAAAAAATAAAAAAAATTGAAAAAATAGAATAGATATTTTCATTTATAAGATTTAAAAACTCTATTTTTCAATTTTGTTGAAAAGATTGATATAAATATTTTTATATGGTTTTCATAATTATCAAATTTAAAAATCAAATAAAAAATATAAATATTAAAAAAAAAAATTAAATGATACCTAGCTCTTCACCTTGACATGATTTGATAAGTGTCATTTAGACTATTCAATGAGCATGAGGTCATTTCTACAAATATGATGCAAATCATGTCATGATGATGTTGATTGATTGTGGGTGGTTTATTGCATATTTGTGCTTTGAGTCAATTAACATTGGATTTGTTATCAACCATGGGAGGGATGTGGATGGTGCAAATTGGCAATATTTATTGGCATATGCTTTGGACTTGGTTGCATTTTTGAAAGTTTTTCAAGTTTTTTTTAACTAAATGTTTTTTCTTCTGTAACTAATAACTACATCACTATAGAACACATTGCGATATAAAAAAAAAAAATTGAAAAATAGAATAGATATTTTCATTTATAAGATTTAAAAACTCTATTTTTCAATTTTGTTGAAAAGATTGATATAAATATTTTTATATATGGTTTTCATAATTATCAAATTTAAAAATCAAATAAAAATATAAATATTAAAAAATAAAATTAAATGATACCTAGCTCTTCACCTTGACATGATTTGATAAGTGTCATTTAGACTATTCAATGAGCATTAGGTCGTTTCTACAAATATGATGCAAAGCATGTCATGATGATGTTGATTGATTGTGGGTGGTTTATTGCATATTTGTGCTTTGAGTCAATTAACATTGGATTTGTTATCAACCATGGAAGGGATGTGGATGGTGCAAATTGGCAATATTTATATGCATATGCTTTGGACTTGGCTGCATTTTTGAAAGTTTTTCAAGTTTCTTTTAACTAAATGTTTTTTCTTCTGTAACTAATAACTACATCACTATAGAACACATTGCGAGCTTGTAACTAATTTTTCTCAAAATCCATTGCTTTAAAGAGTTGATGGTGAATTTAAGTACACTTGATAAAGTTCTTACATTGAGAGTTTGTCTTGAAAAACTCACAAAAAACAACACACAACAAATTATTCCAAGAACTTGATTTTACATATATGAGAATGGACTATATAGATTAGCATGAAAGGATACTATTTTTTTAACAATTACTTGCAACATTTTACTTACAAAGTTTTGTGCTAGTGTGATGTAGATTTTTCTAAAGTCCCACCACTATATCTAAGACTTTCCGTCCTATACTTACAACAATCCTCAGGGATATTTGGTCCTGAAAAATACAATGGCATTTCAAATTCATTGTATAATAAATATTCTAAAGTTTATAACAAAATATGATTATTATCTACATCAACTAGACACCCTTCAATTCAATGCTCTTTGGAAATTTGAATCATACATTGAAGAAAAAGGATTAAATATGGAATGATTCGTATAGAAACAAACTATAATTTACTATATATAAACAACAATAATTTATATATAAAAGACATTCAATCACATGAAAATGAAAGATAGAAAAAGGACATTGAAGAAAAAGATTAAATATGAAATGATTCGTATAGAAACAAATTATAATTTACTATATATAAACAACAATAATTTATATATAAAAGACATTCAATCACATGAAAATGAAAGATATAAAAAGTAAATTGAAGAAAAAGGATTAAATATAAAAGATAGAAAAAGTACATTGAAGAAAAAGGATTAAATATGGAATGATTCGTATAGAAACAAACTATAATTTACTATATAAACAACAATAAGTTATATATAAAAGACATTCAATCACATGAAAATGAAAGATATAAAAGTATATTGAAAAAAGATTAAATATAGAATGATTCGTATAGAAACAAACTATAATTTACTATATAAACAACAATAATTTATATATATAAAAAGACATTCAATCACATGAAAATGAAAAATATAAAAAGTTACAAATATTTCCCAAAACCAAATTGTTTAAAAACTACCTCTAATTAACTATATATAAAAATGATACTTTATTTTAAAAGCATATATTTTATTTACAAAATATATTTAACTCTATAAAAAAAAACACACTTTATTTACAAAGTACATCTGATTATATAGAATCAATATAAGTTTTACACACTTTAGAATATAATGACTTTGTTTAGAATATCATACAAGTAAAGAAGGGAATGGTATAAGAAAAAATTCTCTAGTACTTACTAACCATTCACACCTTTCTCCATTATCTAGATTGAATTTAATTGTGATATTTTATACTAATTAAGTTTAGAAATTGGTCTTAATATTACTTGTATTTTTAATATTTTATTGGATCTTTTATTTGTGATTGTTTCACAATTAAGGTTGATGAGACCCCATAAGTATGGGATATAGATATTAAAGAAATTTTTTCTATAAATTTGAAACCAACTACTTAATTATGCAGATTATTAGTTAGATTTTATGTTTTTGTTTTATCGAAAAATCTAAATCCACTTCTTCATATTGCATTTAAAAAAAAAAAATGATTAAGGAAATAACATTACTCAATATATTTGGAGAACAAGAATTTCACAATACTAACAGAGATAAATGAAGGAACTACAAATCCTATGAACAAAGTTATATGTATATCATAGACAATAAGTAATATATTCATTTATAAAGAAACAAGACATGAAAAAACTCTGAAAGTAAAAACTTGGTTTATAGAAGAACAAGACGTGACAAAACTTTGATGGGAAGATTGTTATCCACCTTACCATGTTGAGCTTCAAAACCTTAGATATATGTCAAATGAAGTTAAGGAAATGACAATAACATTTTCTCTACTATATTGTTATTAATATTGGATACCATTGAAATGTTCAAAGAATACTAGTTGTAATATTAGATTGCATTTTCATCCTCAGATATTTATTAAAAAACAATAACAAAAGTATTTACAAATTGAGTATCAATTTATTTTTACTTTTAATTAACTATCTCTTTCACATACAAAATAGTATGCCTTATTTTATATATATATATATACCTTATCAATATCAAAACCACCAAATGATAGATACATTTTTACTATTTAATTAGAGATTTAATATGTCTATAATTTATTGGAAAAATTAAAGATTAAAAAAGACATGTTAACAATGTCAACTTATGGTCCCCGAGGTGGTAATAATCGGTGATAGAGTGTGTTGTTACACTGTTGTTAAAGCCACCGGCTCGGAAACATGGGACAAAAATCCAACCATGTTAAGGGTTGGTGTGGTTTCTCAGTCAAAAGTGATCCTCCCCTCGAAAGGCCGGGTGCGATCCCCGAGTGATTTTGATGGCTTAGATGCCCCTGAGTCGCATTTTCTCAAGCCACGGGTTAATCGCGTAGCCAATAGGTCCCGCACAAATTAACAAACAAAAAAAAAACAATGTCAACTTATGAATAATGATTTTTTTACGGACAAAAAAAAACAATGGAAGCACAATAAAAGTGAGTACTTGACTCGAGAAAAGATTAAACATTAAAGGGCATGTTAACAATGTCACCTATGAATAATGATTTTTTAAAAAAAAAAACAATGGAAACACAATAAAAGTTAGTTATGGAAATTTCACATTATCATAGATTATGCAATTTAAATATAAATATAGCTATTTTTTAAATGTTTTTAATAAAGTAATTTGTTTAGTAATTGTTTTCTTTGCATTATAAATTGTATTTTAGGGTGTATAATTCTTTCCCTTAACTAACCTTAAAACATATATATTATATCATGTAATATCCATTTGAAATCTACTTTGATTTAAACATTTCAATAGATTAGGGTTGTTTATGCTTTGGTAGTGTCATATTTTTTTGTTTAATTGACATTTAGTGGGATGAACTTAAGGTTAAGGATGTTTTAACCATATAAAAAATAAAATTTTCAATTAAGCACAATTTGTTATGGTTATACCAATTTATGCTACTTTCTATCTCATGGTGATAATGGAGGAATCTCTCATGGAACTTTTTTAGTTCATTGTGGATATGAGTAACAATATGGAATATTGCAACTATATCTAACCTCATTCAATGGAACTTCGTGATGAAAAAGGCCACGATGTTGTAAATTTTTTTAATAAAGCATATCAATGAAAAACAACACCTATATAATCTTATCGCTCTCATGTTTTTAAGAGTAACTAATCTTAGGTAGTTTACCAATCAACCTTCACATCTATAGGAGGAAGGTACAATTAATCTACTTTATCTTATAGCTTTATTCCCTACTTCTTGATTTGGAGTGGATCATCATATAATTTGTCATATATCTTGGTACTTTCTAGGTGGAAAACATTTGAGGAATCCACTTGCAGGGCCATTTTAGTGGCAGGTCCCAGTTTGGAATATTGGGGTATGAAACCTTATGGATCAATTTTGAGGCATTAAATGGAATTTTTGGGGTTATAGTGTCAATTTTTTTTATTTTTTTTATGTTGATATACAAACCAAGACCTTTCCAATGGTACAAATATCACCTCAATCAAAGTTCATATGTGAAAGTTATGACTCCTACAAGTTTACCTACGATGTTGACCACCATGGTATAAGTGGATACCACCCCAATCCCCATTACTCAAACTTATGGGGCTAGCCACGTGTGGATTTTCAATAAGATTCTAGAATGTCCAAACCTTATCACTAATTGAGGGTTGAGGAAGTCAAAACCCCAAACCTAGACTACTATAAGGCTATCTTAAATATCAGGCCGCAAGGAGGAGAAAGGGTTCCATTCTTTAGCATTGTATTTGTTCCATATTTGAGCAAAGCATCTAGGAGTGGCATTTTGAGAGCATAGCAGAGGATGAAAATATTTTGTAGCAGCCATACAGGCCACAATGTCAAAGGAAACTCCACAGTGAGTGCCTCTTCTTTTTATTTTCATTTCCATAGCTAAAGAAAAGAGAGAAAAACTTAGGCCTCACCTTCTAGCTGGGTTTTCTCCCATATTGGGTTTCCTAGGATATATCGTATGTTCATTGTGTGTGGATGGTTTGTTATTTTTCTCACTTATTTCATTTTCATATTTCAATTATTTCATAAATTCAAGGAAAGACAGTAATTAATTAATTAATCTGAGATCTAAGGAAAATTAGTTTGCATAGCCTAAGATTTAAGAATATTATAAGATATGTTGTGATGAATTGTTCCAATGGAATATCCATGACAGTTTACATATTACATTATTATAAGAGAATTTTTTTTTAGGGTATTTGTGGAAACTTGCAAGATCAAGGAATTGGCTTAAGAAGAAAGTCGCATAACCCTAGCCATGGAAGATGAGTTTGTTCACAACAACCCTCAAGATCCATCAAAAGAGATATTTGCAAGGATGGAAGAGAAAGTCATTGATATCTCTCACAATATGGCCCTCCTCTTGGAATCTCTAGAAAGTAAGCTCAAACTGTTCGAGGAGGTTGCAGGCTCTAACTCAAATATCGAATCATAGGAGAAACCGATAGATAATGAAGACCTAGAAAAGGAGTTGAGGAAAGAGCCCAAGAAAGAGAAACCAAGTTCTAGTTTCATTACCCCTTCATGGTATTTATTTAAAATGGAAGCAAACATGTATATCAAACCATACCAAGGTGAGATCTATGCAGTAAAGTTGAATCATTGGTTGCAACAGTTAGAGGTCTATTTTAGTGTCCACCATATAGAAGAAGAGAAGAATATTTAATTTACTAGATTGAAATTAGAGGGTCATGCATTATATTGGTGGGAAAGTCACAAACACTTAGGATAGAAGGTGATATGTTAGTAACTAAGTGGGAGGATTTCAAAAACCTCATTAAGTCTTGGTTCTACTATATTGGATATGTAGAAGACCAATGGATCATTTTGCATTACTTTAGGAAAAGGTAGGGGTAGAGTGTGCAAGAGTACACCACTAAATTTAGGAAGATGGATATCATGTTGGATATCTCTCCCAAGAACCTAAATGCAATCCTAAAGTATTTAGGGGCTCTACATAGCCATTTTTGAAAGCAGGTGATGCTCTTCAAGCCCATGATAGTTGATGATGCCAATGTGCAAGAAAAATATTTGGAAAATATAGGCCACAAAAAATGGAAACCAAGTGGTTCCAAATAGAAAGAGTACCAAGATGCTTCCAAGGAGGGAAAAAAGAAATGGAAAGGGAAATAAAAGAATACAATAGCCACTACACATCAATGCAAAGATCCAAGTAACCATTGTAACCATTACAATATCAATGGTCACACTGAAGAAAAGTGTTGGAAACTACATCTAGAGTTAAATCCTAAGAACCATAAGGAAGATGCCAATAAGAAGAAACTTCTAACCACATATTCATGCTGTGGGTGATTTTGGTTGAGAAGAAAGTATCATGCTCACTTTGTGGTTATCGTTGCAGTGCAGGTCTGAGGATGAGGATGTGCACCATCCAGAAAACATGCAGGTCTGAGGATGAGGATGTGAACCATCCAGAAAACATTACAGTGGTGATGGGCAGGAGGGAATTGAACTCTTGCTTCAGTGGCTCTGAGAGAAATAAGTTTACAAAGAGAATGGATAGATTCAACAGCCATCGATCAAAAACCAGCGATGAATTCAGTAAGATTTTGTCACAAGAAGTAATGCTCATAGACGATTACAATTGTCAATGTCATGTGAAGTGCGCCAGCCCGTTCGACCAGAGTAAAAGCAGCTGTCTCTACGTGAACAACAACAGAAATAACGAGAGAATGATGCCCACTGACTGTGTAAAGCAGCTTCTGTCACCTCTGGTGAAATTCAGGTCGAGCTATCCAAGTTTCTGCAATGGCGGTGATCAGAGGATTCGTTGCAAAAACTGTAGCCCACAGTTCAGGAGTTTTGAAGCTATGCAAACTCATCATCAGGCTAACCATGCTGGTAAGAAATAAATACTAACATTGCCTTGCAACATTGTACCATAAATGTTTTT
>SNQJ01S0039818.1:57565-82682 GCA_010110895.2 Picea sitchensis
TATTTAATTAGAGATTTAATATGTCTATAACTTGTTTGGAAAAAGATTAAAGATTAAAAAACATGTTAACAATGTCAACTTATGAATAATGATTTTTTACGGACAAAAAAAACAATGGGAGCACAATAAAAGTGAGTACTTGACTCAATAAAAGATTAAAGGACATGTTAACAATGTCGACCTATGAATAATGATTTTTTTACAGACAAAAAAAACAATGGGAACACAATAAAAGTGAGTTGTGGCAATTTCACATTATCATAGTTTATGCAATTTAAATATAAATAGAGCTATTTTTTATATGTTTTTAATAAAGTAATTTGTTTAGTAGTTGTTTTCTTTGCATTATAAATTGTATTTTAGGGTGTATAATGCTTTCCCTTAATTAACCTTAAAACATATATATTATATCATGTAATATCTATTTGAAATCTACTTTGATTCAAACATCTCAATAGATTAGGGTTGTTTATGCTTTGGTAGCATCTTATTTTTTTTTTAATTGACATTTAGTGGGATGAACTTAAGGTTAAGGATGTTTTAACCATATAAAAAATAAAATTTTCAATTAAGCACAATTTGTTATGGTTATACCAACTTGTGCTACTTTCTATCTCATGGTGATAATGGAGGAATCTTTGATGGAACTTCTTTAGTTCATTGTGGATATGAGTAACAATATGGAATATTGCAACTATCACTAACCTCATTCAATGGTACTTCATGATGAAAAAGGCCATGATGTTGTATTTTTTTTTAATAAAGCATATCAAGGAAAAATAACACCTATATAATCTTATCGCTCTCATGTTTTTAAGAGTAACTAATCTTAGGTAGTTTACCAATCAACCTTCACATCTATAGGAGGAAGGTACAATTAATCTACTTTCTCTTATAGCTTTATCTTCACTGAATCAATCCCTACTTCTTGATTTGGAGTGGATCATCATATAATTTGTCATATATCTTGGTACTTTCTAGGTGGAAAACATTTGAGGAATCGACTTGCAGGGCCATTTTAGTGGCAGGTCCCAGTTTGGAATATTGGGGTATGAAACCTTATGGATCCATTTTGAGGCATTAAATGGAATTTTTGGGGTTATAGTGTCAATTTTTTTTTTTATGTTGATATACGAACTGAGACCTTTTCAATGGTACAAATATCACCTCAATAAAAGTTCACATGTGAAAGTTATGACTCCTACAAGTTTACCTACCATGTTGACCACCATGGTATAAGTGGATGCCACGTCAACCCCCATTACTCAAACTTATGGGTCTAGCCACGTGTGGACTTTCAATAAGATTCTAGAATGTCCAAGCCTTATCACTAATTTAGGGTTGAGGAAGTCAAAACCCTAACCCTAGACTACACTAACCCTAAACCCTAAGGCTATGTTAAATATCAAGCCTCAAGGAGGAGAAAGGGTTCCATTCTTTAGCATTGTATTTGTTCCATATTTGAGCAAAGCATCTAGGAGTGGTATTTTGAGAGCATAGCAGAGGATGAAAATATTTTGTAGCAACCATACAGGCCACAATGTCAAAGGAAACTCCACAGTGAGTGACTCTTCTTTTTATTTGCATTTCCATAGCTAAAGAAAAGAGAGAAAAACTTAGGCCTCACCTTCTAGTTGGGTTTTCTCCCATATTGGGTTTCCTAGGATATATCGTGTGTTCATTGTGTGTGTCTGTTATTTTTCTCACTTATTTCATTTTCATATTTCAATTATTACATAAATTCAAGCAAAGACAATAATTAATTAATCTGGGATCTAAGGAAAATTATTTTGCATAGCTTAAGATTTAAGAATATTATAGGATATGTTGTGATGAATTGTTCCAATGGAATATCCACGACAGTTTACATATCACACTATTATAAGAGAATTTTTTTTTAGGGTAATTGTGGAAAGTTGCAAGATCAAGGAATTGGCTTAAGAAGAAATTCCCATAACCCTAGCCATGGCAGATGAGTTTGTTCACAACAACCCTCAAGATCCATCAAAAGAGATATTGGCACTGATGGAAGAGAAAGTCATTTATATCTCTCACAATATGGCCCTCCTCATGGAATCTCTAGCAAGTAAGATCAAACTGTTCGAGGAGGTTGGAGGCTCTAACTCAAATATCGAATCATAGGAGAAACCGAGAGATAATGAAGACCTAGAAAAGGAGTTGAGGAAAGATCCCAAGAAGAGAAACCAAGTTCTAGTTGCATTACCCCTTCATGGTATTTATTTAAAATGGAAGCAAACGTGTATATCAAGCCATACCAAGGTGAGATCTATGCAGTAAAGTTGAATCATTGGTTGAAATAGTTAGAGGTCTATTTTAGTGTCCACCATATAGAAGAAGAGAAGAATATTTAATTTACCATATTGAAATTAGAGGGACATGCGTTATATTGGTGGGAAAGTCACACAGAAACACTTAGGATAGAAGGTGATATGTTAGTAACTAAGTGGGAGGATTTCAAAAACCTCATTAAGTCTTGGTTCTACTATATTGGGTATGTAGAGGACCAATGGATCATTTTTCATTACTTTAGGAAAAGGTAGGGGTAGAGTGTGCAAGAGTACACCACTAAATTTAGGAAGATGGATATCATGTTGGGTATCTCTCCCAAGAACCTAAATGCAATCCTAAATTATTTAGGGGCTCTACATAGCCATTTTTTAAAGCAGGTGATTCTCTTCAAGCCCATGATAGTTGATGACACCAATGTGCAAGAAAAATATTTGGAAAATATAGGCCACAAAAAATGCAAACCACGTGGTTCCAAATAGAAAGAGCACCAAGATGCTTCCAAGGAGGGAAAAAAGAAGTGGAAAGGGAAATAAAAGAATACAATAGCCACTACACATCAATGCAAGGATCCAAGTAACCATTGTAACCATTACAATATCAGTGGTCACACTGAAGAAAAGTGTTGGAAACTACATCTAGAGCTAAATCCTAAGAACCATAAGGAAGATGCCAAGAAGAAGAAACTTCTAACCACATATTCAACCAATCAAGTAGAGAGTATCTTAGATGTGGATGAGAATATTTCTTGTAGTTCAGTGCAAAAGGAAGTGTATCTGAGTAGCCTTCATTGTAAGGAAGAGAAGGAGATGAAAAAACTCTTCCATATCAAGATCACGATCAAGAATACCAAGGTAGATGCTCTATTCAATTCTGGTTCATAGTCCAATGTCATAGCATTCAATATGATCAACAATATTATGTTGTAAATTCATGGTCATCCTCTCCCATATCCATTGCCATGGATGAACAAGGATGTAGAGATCAAGGTCATGATACATTGTAAGATCAAATTTGTTGTAAGTGCATATTATATTGATGAAGTGGAGTTAGATGTAGTATCCCTTGACATGTGTGGAGTATTTTTTGGAAGCCCCTGCAACCTTAGAGGTTTAAGCCTCCTTGATAAGTTGCAATCTTCATGAGGAGAGAAAACTACTACTTCTTTACAAAGTATGTGAAGTATTTCATCATCAATGCACATAAAGGTATATCAAAGATGTCACTGGTAAGTGTTAACCAAACCAAAAAATTTATTAGTTCAAGTAAGAATTATGTTTTGTTTTTATTATGAGAGAATTGGCCAGGTGATGACTCAATAAGAGTAAAGGAATCAGTTGGAGGATTTTTTTCAGGAATACAGAGAAGTGTTCCAGGAAGTGGAGAACGAGATACAATTTTTTCCTGACTCCCCATTACCAAATATTGGGTTGTATAGATAGTCTATTCTGGAAGTAGACGAAGTGAAGAAATAGTTGCAATGACTATTGGAGCATGGAGTTATTCAAACAAGCACCTCATCTTCTGGGTCACCTATCATCATAGTACCCAAGAAGAATGGGACTTGGAAAATGTGTATCACCTACATATATTTGAACAAGATTATACTCAAGAATCAATACTCTCTACCTAGGATGGATTATTTGTTAGACTTGTTGTAGTGTGCCAAGTACTTCACTAAGTTAGATCTCAAATCAAGATACCACCAGGTGCATGTCAAATAAGATGACACCTACAAGACCACCTTCAAGACAAGGTAATTTTTGTATGAATGGTTGGTCATGCCATTTCGTTTATGTAATGCACCAACTACACTTATGAGATTGGTGAATGATGTATTACATGCATATTTAGATTTGTTTGTTATAGTTTATTTGGATGATATATTAGTTTATAGATCTACCTGGGAGGAGTATATATCACATCTCATGTAGGTTATAAGGATTTGAAGAAGCACCAACTACTATCTACCCTCAATAAATGTGATTTTTCTCAGCATCCTTTGGTATATTTGGGGTATGTGATTGGTGGAGGGAAGATCAAGATAGATCTTGAAAACATGGAGGCTATAATAAAATGGCCAATTCCTACTAATATCACAGAAGTTAAGAGAGTTGTTTTGGAAACATGGTACCTATGGAACTTTATAGCATATTTTTCAGTGGTAGTTGCACCACTCCATGCTATAGCAACCAGTGGTAAGAGTTTCCAGTGGGGAAAGAATCAACAAAAATGTTTCGATCAGTTGAATTAAAAGACGAGTCAAACACCAATTATTGCATTGCCTAACTTGCAAAATCCCTTCAAAGTTGAGACAGATGCAAGTGGGTATGCTATGGTAGTACTTTTGATGCAAGGAGGTAAGTCAGTATGCTATCATTCCAATATGTTTCATGGGAGAATTTCGAATTGCCCTACATATGATAAGGAAATCTATGATTTGGTTCAAGTTGTTAAGAAATGGAAGCATTATCTGATGGGAAAGGAAACCATTATATACACATGGATCACCATCCAATGTAGTATTTTAAAGCCCAGAGTAAGCTACAACAAACCAGACGTTACAAGTGGAAGCACAATTTCATCTAACAATTTCATCTAGTCATTAAGTATAAGAAGGGAAGCACTAATAAGTTGGTATAAATTCTTTCAATGCCACCCACATCCAATATTATATCTTTGGGAACTCTTATGCACATCGATCATTTTACCCATGATGCATAAAAAGAGGCATACATAGAAGATGAGGACTTCGAGGAGGTGTTTCAGCAACTACAGGGCGAAAGTCATGTAGAAGAAGGTGACAGTAAGGTTGAATATCATCTCTAGAATGGGTTACTCTACAAGATACACAATTTTTGTGTTCCTAAAGGTGAATGATTGCAACTTATTAGAGAGGCTAACACCTCCAAGGTTGGAAGACATTTTGGTGTTAGGAATACAATTGATAACTTACAAATGTATGTGTATTGGCCAAAAATGCAAGAAGATGCAGCTTGATTTATTAGAAGATGCATATTTTGTTGTACCAGTAAGACCAGTAATAGAAAGTAAGGTCTATACCATCCCTTACCTGTACCCACTCGATGTTGGGAAAGAATTTCCACAGATTTTGTGGGAGGTTTACCAACAAATAGGAAGGGACATGAATATTTATTTATGGTGGTCCATAGGTTCAAAAAGATGTGAATTATTATGCCTTGCAAAAATACCATCAAAGGACAAGAAGCAACAAACTTGTTCTTTGAATAGGTCTAGGTGCACTTTGGATACCAAGGAACATCATCTCGGATAGGGATACCATATCTCTCATTTCCTTTTGGACTATACTTTGGGAGAAGATGGATACTAAGTTGAAGAGATATAGATCATTCCATCCATAGATAGATGGGAAGATAGTAGTAGCCAACAAGACATTGGTGTAGCTTTTGAGGGGTTACAATCATAAGCGTCCAAAAACCTAGGATGAAAAATTGATCTACATTCAACACTCTTATAACAGAACAATTCATACTTCTACTAGTAAGTCCCATTTTGAAACTTACTTTGGATACTTTCCACCTTCGTCATTGGATGTTTTTTATGGACATCAAGGAGGAGTGAGGAAAGAATCACAAGAGAAGCATTAAAAGTAGAGAAATGTTTTGAAAATAAATTAGACATATCCATTTGCAAGACAAGAGATGTTGAAGAAGTCATGGGAAAAGTATAAGGCCAAACATGATCAACAGATAACCAAGAATTCATTCAAAGTGGGAGACATAGTTTGGTTACAACTGAAAAAAGAAATACCATAGGTTCTTGGTAAGAAGATCAAGACTTTACGGTATGGCCCTTTTGAGGTATTGGAGAAGGTGGGAGATAACACCTACAAACTCATTCTACCCCCATAAATGCACATTTACTCAGTAGTGAATGTGGAGAATTTGAAACTCTATGATCCCTCCATGTTGGATCAAGAGGAAGAGAAAGTCCTACATACCATATAAGACTTAACACTAAATGCTCAGGAATATTTGGTATAATACATAATTTTGTAGTTGAGGTCCAGAACTACAAGATAGGGGTAAATTGATATTTGGTAGATTGGGTTGAAAGGACAATTTCCAAGCAAGGAAAAATGGTAATGTAGAGAGAAGGTAGAGGAAAATTTTCCTCACCTCATTTAGTATATATTTTGGGGACCAAAATCCTCCCTAAATGGGGAGGTATGATTCGGATTGGATCATCATATAATTTTTCATCTATCTTGGAACTTTTTGGGTGGAAACAATTGGAGGAATAAGCTTGCAGGGCCATTTTAGTGGTAGGTCACAGTTTGGAAAATTAGGGTATGGAACCTTCCAAATCCATTTTGAGGCATTAAATGAAACTTTTTGGGGTTACCTCATCTATAAATTTAGGCATTGATATGTACACCAAGACCTTTCCAACAGTGTGACCACCATGGTACGAGTGTATGCCATGTCAACCCCTATTAGTCAAACTTATGGGGCTAGCCACATGTTTACTTTTGAGAAGATTCTAGAAGGTCCAAATCATATCACTAATTGAGGGTTGAGGAATTCAAAACCATAACCCTAGACAACTATTGAGCTATGTTAAATACAAGGCCACTAGGAGGAGAAAAGGTCCCATTCTTTAGCATTGTATTTTTTCCATTGTTGAGTAAATCATATAGGAGTGTTATTTTGAGAGCATAACAGAAGAGGAAAATATTATGTAGCAGCCATATAGGCCACAATGTCAATCGAAACTCCACAATGAGTACCTCTTTCTTTGTATTTTCATTTTGATAACTAAAGAAAAGATAGCAGAGCATAGGCCTCACCTTCTAGCTTGGTTTTCTCTTGTATTGGGTTTCCCAAGATATATCTTGTGTTCATTTGTGTGGTTGGTGTGTTCTTTTTCTCATTTCTTTTATTTTTTGTATTTTGGTTATTTCATAAATTCAAGAAAAGATAGAAATTAGTTAATCTAGGATCTAAGGAAAATTAGTTTGCGTAGTCTAACATTTCAAAATATTATAGATCTATTTTGATGAATTTCTTAGTGGAATATCAACAACAATGTATAGATCACTTATATAGCATGATGTCCATCCTTGGACTGTAAGTATGTTTTTATACGTGTGTTAGAGTATCCTTGCTTTTTTGAAGAGGTTCAACTAGTAGAAATGTTTGTCAAACTATCATGTTAGCTATTAATTTATATTAGTAGTGCCCTTAGTTAATGTAAAAAATCAATTGCGGTATGGTATCCCTATTGGAGTTTTCTATTACACTAACCTCATAAATCTAAGTTAAACATGAACCACTAACTTACTAACCGCAACCCACTACCATGAACCCTTTAACACTTAACCCATTACCCCTTAAATAAATAACCTCAACTACTAATCTAATAACCCCCTCACCACTAACCCACTAACCAAAAGTCCCTCTAACCATTGATCCACTAACTCACAATTCCCTAATGATTGATCAACCAACCAACTAATGTTCCCTCATCACTAACTCATTAATTCCCTAACTACTATGGTTGACTATGGTTGTATAGTCAAACATGGTAAACTATGGTCAAATATTGTTATCCATGATTAATGCTACTAACACACTAAACCATAAATCATTTAAAGGTTGTCCAACTAACCCTAACCCATAAATCATTTAAAGGTTTTCCAACTAACCCCTTAAGAGGCATGTTCTCAGTAGCTTTGTTACTCATCACACTTGTTTTTAATTTAAAAATAATTTTAAATTTATGATGTTTAATTCGTTTTTCATTAAAAATAATAATTTTATCATATTCAAAATTACAATTTTAGTAAAAATTGTATAACAAAGTTAAAATTTTCAAAGTTATTGATTAATTTGCTCTATTTTATTTTACTTTGTTAAATTATTCCATAATCAAACATACATATGACTTGGGTTATACATTTTATGCTATTGATTAATATCTCCTCTTTTATTTAAATTTATTAAATTATTTAATGATCAGATAGGTTGGGTTATATTTTTACAAGATTATTATTTTTCTTTGGTAAATTTTAATGTACTATTTTTTATTTAGTACTAAAATTTATATTGTGTGGAAATTACATTTTTATTTCCTTTATAGATATTGCAAAAGATATTGTTGTGTGGAATTGATATTTTGTACTAGCTAAGCTAGACGTGTCTTAGTATGATGAAGGTTTTTCATTTCATCCTCATAATGCATCACATGGGTTGAATTTCTCTTTTGAGTTTCCTTTTCGTGTCCCAAACATGATATTTTTCTCTCCCATTTGAGTGAAACTATGAAGTGAAACTATGAAGTTGAACTCCGATTTTTGGCAAAATTAGTTTGCATAGTCTAACATTTCAAAATACTATAGATCTATTTTGATGAATTTCTTAGTGGAATATCAACAACAATTTATAGATCACTTATATAGCATGATGTCCATCCTTGGACTCTACTTAGGTTTTTATATGTGTGTTAGAGTATCCTTGCTTATTTGAAGAGGTTCAACTAGTAGAAATGTTGGTCAAACTATCATGTTAGCTATTAATTTATATTAGTAGTGCCCTTAGTTAGTGTAAAAAATCAATTGTAGTATGGTATCCCTATTGGGGTTTTCTATTACACTAACCTCATAAAACTAAGTTAAACATGAACCACTAACTTACTAACTGCAACCCACTAGCATGAACCCTTTAACACTTAACCCATTACCCCTTAAATAAATAACCCCAACTACTAATCTAATAACCCCCTCACCACTAACCCACTAACCAAGAGTCCCTCTAACCATTGATCCACTAACTCACAATCCCCTAATGATTGATCAACCAACCAACTAATGTTCCCTCATAACTAACTCATTAATTCCCTAACTACTATGGTTGACTATGGTTTTATAGTGAAACATGGTAAACTATGGTCAAATATTGTTATCCATGATTAACGCTACTAACCCACTAGCCCATAAATCATTTAAAGGTTGTCCAACTAACCCCTAACCCATAAATCATTTAAAGGTTGTCCAACTAACTCCTTAAGAGACATGTTCTAAGTAGCTTTGCTACTCATCACACTTGTTTTTAATTTAAAAATCATTTTAAATTTATAATGTTTAATTCGTTTGTCATTAAAAATAATAATTTTATCATATTCAAAATTACAATTTTAGTAAAAATTGTATAACAAAGTTAAAATGTTTAAAATTATTGATTAATTTGCTCTATTTTATTTTACTTTGTTAAATTATTCCATAATCAAACATACATATGATTTGGGTTATACATTTTATGCTATTTGGGTTATACATGTTATGTTATTGATTAATATCTCCTATTTTATTTAAATTTATTAAATTATTTAATGATGAAATAGGTTGGGTTATATTTTTACAAGATTATTATTTTTCTTTGGTAAATTTTAATGTACTATTTTTTATTTAGTACTAAAATTTATATTGTGTGGACATTTCGTTTTTACTTCCTTCATAGATATTGCAAAAGATATTGTTGTGTGGAATTGATATTATTTACTAGCTAAGTTAGACTAGCTAGACTTGTCTTAGGATGAGATGAAGGTTCTTCATTTCATCCTCATAATGCATCACATGGGTTGAATTTCTCTTTTGAGTTTCCTTTTCATGTCCCAAACATGATGTTTTTCTCTCCCATTTGATTGAAACTATGAAGTTGAACTCTGATTTTTGGCAAAAAAAAAAAATTATAGACATTTGATTGATGTAAATTTTTAGTGCTCAATTAAAGTGTTAAGACCTCAATCAAGTGATTTAACAAGTCCTTAATGAATAATTTGTCCTAAATCCACACCATCAATCAAAGTCTCATAATTTGATGGAAACTTCCACACACTACAGATAATTTTGTTTCATTTCTCAACCATCAAAGCAACAACTTTTATACACATGGAACATGCCAAACTATGACTAAGATAACACATCAACACCATCATATCATGTACAAAGAGAGGTAGGTTATTCATATTTTTTTAAATAAATGAATGTAATTTATCTATTTTTTGTCTAAATTTTATCAACCGATAGTATTTACATTATCGCTTTTATTTCCAACCATATACTATCAAGCAAAAATACTACTAAAAGTGTTTTAATTCTTTGCATACATGTGGAGGATTTTGAATTACCCATTGATGCATGGCTGAAAATAAAACTCGCAATGTAAACCTTTCCTTTTTTGTTTGATTGATTTAATATAGTTAGAAACAATGTATACGCTACTTCTTTTATTGTCAACCATCTATTGCAAGCATAAATGCTATCATATTTATTTCAATCCTCCCGTAATACATAGAGGATTAAAAATTATCCATCAATACATGGTTGAAAATCAAATATGTAACATAAATGTTTGTTTGTTTTTTTTTTGTATTTTTTTTTTCTTAATTAAATTGATTAAATGATGGGGTATAAGGTTCATCTATTTTGTTTTTATTGGTTTTATGATAAAAACTCTTATATGTGTATGTTTATGTTAGTGTTTATTAAATAGTAAGGGGTTATTTCACTCGATCAATTCGAGGACTCGATTTTATTTCCAAACATCACATGCCAGCAGATGTGGTCACCACAATTTGGTTCAATGGTCGTTCCTCATAAACGGATATAGGGACTCCACATTCAATCTTAGGTTCCATATAAGTCGTAATGGGCACATGCTTCTTAGTACCAATTCATATGGTCAGAAGTCTTCAGTTCAACTAGGTAGGCATGACGTATAGACCTAGTTCACTCTTCAATGTCTAGACACAATAGATGTCATATTTGCATGATACATAAATCTCTAAACAATCTCTAGCTTGTGCTCCCATACAACTTGTAGTTGTGCCTCCTCCGACTTTGTGAGAAGACTAGTATGTGTAAATTGTTTCATTTTCATTCACAAGTGTAAGTGGATTATTACCATTATGAAGAACATTTTTTTTCTTAAATTTTCAAATGAACCCCACCATCGAGTCTTGAGGGGACACCCAATGGTAGTCAGATAGATAGTGCATTTATTCCATCCACTACCCATGCATCATTAGATAATGAGGAGGCCCAAGACACATATTTTGTGGATTCTTGTTCAATTATGGATATATTTAATTTTGAAAGATTGATTTCATAAGAAAAAATAGATTTTAATGTTTTTTTCTAACTTGCATAGAGCCCTAGTGAAAAAGGTTTTCCTGCATCTACACAACCATGGGAATACGACATTAGATGCATTACCCTAGAGGATATCTTTGGCTATTCACAATGGTTCCATAGGGATATCATAACCATTTAGGTTGACAGCATCATTTTTTGATCAACGACGATGATGCTCACGAGTGTTAATTAGTAGTTGACACTATATTAGAGGGTATGCCCATAAAACATCCTTTGAAATAGTGTTATTAAGGGAGGAAGAATTAGGCATTGGGGAATAATAAGTGAAATGGAATGAAAGTAAACATGAGGGGACATTATGTGTGGGTTACTTTGTTTGATATTACTCTTGATTATCTAAGGATGAATCTACTTACACTACAAGATTGTAAGCTTTAAGTTTGTAGTGCCTCATGTGTATGATAGATTTATTGGATTGTGAAGCATGTTCCCACAAGATGATGAGGCTCCATTGCATTGTCTGACACATTTATATTTGAGTTAATGTTACATATGAAACCATATTATACCATCACAACATATGCATTTTATGGCCCCAATAGAGAACATAGTTATGACCATCTTAGAGCTCATATAGACCCATACATAGTATCTCCTCCTGTGAGATTGATAGCATTTCCTAACATAAGTATTTTTTTACCCAAGGAATTTGTAGACCCATCCAATCTTGAAGTTGAGGGGAGGGACATGATGGTTAACACCATGTGCACTATATTGTGAAGTGTTTCAATTACATTATTTGGGGAAAAATCTAAATCATCACCTATTTTGGCACATATTGATGTGTTGATGTACTTAATATTCTACCCCATGATGATATATTGTAGTACACAGTGAGACTTTGGCATGTGTATTTTCAGTTGCAAGAGAGATGTAGGCCACATTCTAGAGGTGAGCTATAGTTTTGTACAACTATGTATCCTTAAATTATCTGTATTAATCATTAATTAATCATGGAAATACATGTATAATCAACACACTAATATTGCATTTCCTTTGTTTTTATAAAATGTAGATATTCACATTACTTAATGATATTGATTTTAGTCCATGGATTCTCATCCATTTGCGATAAATGGAGGAGACCCAATTAGTGCATGGTTGAATTAAAAAATAAAGGGTGTTGTTGAAGCTCCTAAATGTAAACATGATCCCAGACCTACACATAATATAGTCACCCTTACTGAGATGGCCACTCAATCTATTGAGCAAGAAATAACTTCCCCATAACTTTTTTTTCATCTTTTTCACATGAAAAAAGAAAAAAAAAGGCTTGGGCCCCTCCTTTTTTTCCTTTGAATCTCTATAGACTAGTATTTCAAGCTTTATATCACGACTTAAAAAAATTTCACTTTGAATAAGTCCCACACTCTTTCTAGAATTACATTAAGTTTTCAATTTCTTTTCAATCTTTTGATCTAACCACTGTGTCAGTAATTATATTTTCTATCTAAACAAAAAACATTAGAGTGGAAAATACTAGGATATAACCTTTCAATATAATAATAATAATAATCTAATTTAAAGGTCATGACTAATCCAAACACTAGATTGGTATATGATACTCCCTTGTTTGTGGGACAAGGGACCCCCTCTGTGCACCGATTTGACTGCTAAAGTCTATGGAGGTGTACATACCCTACCCCCCTCTAGATTTGAACATGTGACCTCCAAGGAGGAAACACATGTTCTTAACCATTAGGCGTATGCAAGTTTAAATCCTTTAATTATATTATCTATATGAGTCTGTTTTTTTAAACGTGAACAATAGGATGCAAGTTCTATGTGATTAATGGAAGGAATTATATATAAAATTTAAAACCTTAGATCTCATTTGAAGGGGAGATACCCATTTTCTTTTGAAAAATGATTTCTATGAATTTTTATATTTATTATTAATATATAAATTTATAATTTAAAACATAATGATTTGTATTTAATTATTTTTTCTCTTTGAACTCTTAAAAAAAAAACACATATATTTTAGGGAATAAATGAATGATGCAAAAAAATAAAAACCAATCATATATAATTCATTAACAATAGGTTTATTATGAGTAAACATGTTACAAATTAGAATTTAAACTTGAGTGAGGAAGATAATATTTGCTTTACAACCACTCAAATTACATCCAATATAAAAAATTATTTATCAATTTCTAATATTTATTATAATATTCATAAATGTTAATAAATTATTAAAAAAAACATAATATATAATAATTTTTATAAAACATAAATATCCATATAAAACCATATTTTCAAAATTAAATATAAAAAATTTGTTTTTAGAAAATGACATTTTTTCCACTCACCCTGCTATGGTGCAATTGATAACAAAAATGATATAATAATTATATAAATAATTAATCAAATGGTTTTAGTAATATTACGATATTATATAATAGTTATAGTATGCATATCATTGTAGATTTTATTAGTAATGGGTTGAAAAAATTTCATACATTAATTTAATGTTTAGCTTGACTATAACTTTAAAAATAAATTATTATTATTATTATTAATATTTTATAATTAATAAATTAATTTAAATACAAATTATTTTAAGAAATATATTTATATTTTATAATTAATGAATTCATACAAAGATGAAAGATACATTTTATTCTAATCCAATTTTTATTTATTAGAAATAGCATAAATAACTTACCGACTCTCAAAATATGGGTCAACCAAAATTTCTCATTTTTTAAATTAAAAAAATAAAAAAGTATATCAAGTTATGACTATGTTATAATTTTGTCATTATGAATCTCTTATTTAAATATTTCAATAATTGTTATCATTTTATAACCATTATCACAAATGTTATCATAGTTATTTTATAACGATTATCACAATATGTTATCTTTTTAAAATTAATAAAAACACTAATTAATTTTGATATTTAATTATGTTTAAATAAATAAATAATATTTTCCATTTTTTTACATTTAAATAAAAAATGAAATTGTGAATTAATATCATTTTGTAATTTTTTTACAATTTTTTTTTATTTAATAATTAGACATTCAAATATTTAATAAAACAATTATATAAATAAATTACTATAGTTAAATAATTATATAAATAAAATTACTATAATTTATTTATTTATTATTTTTGTTTTTATAATAAATTATATCCTTTATTTATATAAGTAATTTTCTTTATATATTTATTATTTTTGTTTTTATAATAAATTATATCCTTTATTTATATAAGTAATTTTCTTTATATATGTATTTTTTGGTAACCACTCAACCACAACACATCCCAAATTTAATTTCAATCTATTAATCTCATTATTATAATTAATCATTCATAACATCTTCATTTAATGTGCATTATAATTAATCATTCATAACATCTTCATATAATATCGTAACATCTTCATTACTTGTATGAGGCTTGGAGTGGCCTCAAACCGGAAGTGACCCACTTTCACATTTTTGGTTCACGTGCATGGGCCCGGATTCCCTCTGAAAAGAGGATGGCACTTGATCCACAGAGCACTGAGTGCATTTTTGTTGGATATCCCAATGGTGTGAAGGGATATCAGCTTACTGATATTTCCTCTAACCATCTCATCATTGAGTGTAGTGTCCAATTTGAGGAAAGTGTCTCGCATGTACCTCAACAACTGCATGCAAACACCTTCACTCTTCCACCTGCCTGAGATGATGAGAATGCACATGTCCACTCTTCTTTAGACGAGGGTTTTGATTCAGAGGACTCAGATTATTCAGATTCAAAGTCAGTACATTTGGATGCAGAGTCAGAGCATTGAGATGTAGTTGTAGAGCCAGAGAAGAGAACCAAGTTGGAACAGACTACTCTTCAGGTTGTAGGGGATCTCGTTGTTGATCCAGCCGATACTAAGAGGACTCTATGTGATTTCTAGGAGCCTCATGTTTCACTCACAGCCACTGAACCATTTCCCTCCAGGCATCATTTCTTGGTTCAGTCTTCAGAGCCACAGTCTTATGGAAAGGCTACTGGAAATCCCTGTTGGGAATCCGCCATGCAGGAGGAGTACAACTCCCTCCTTGAGAACCAGACTTGGGATCTAGTTCCCCTTCCTTCTGGGAGGAAACTTGTCAGATGCAGATGGGTCTACAGGACCACGAGTGAAATAGATGGAAAGATCATTAGATACAAATCTAGGCTTGTCACCAAAGGCTTTCAACAAGTTCATGGTATTGACTATGATGAGACCTTCGCTCCAGTAGTGAATACGGATTCCATATGATTGGCACTTGCCATTGCGGTAGCCAAGGGATGGGAAGTCCAGCAAATGGATGTGAAGAATGCATTTCTTCAGGGTGATCTCTCTGAGGAGATCTACATGGAGCAACCCCAAGGATTTATGCAGGACTCATCATTTTTCTATCGAATGAAGAAGTCACTTTATGGCCTCAACCAGGCTCTGAGGGTGTGGTATGCCAAGATGGATTCCTACTTGTTTTCACAAAACTCTGTACATTGTAAATCAAACCCAAATGTCTACATGCTCAAAACGAATGATTCACTTCTACTTTTAGTTCTGTATGTTGATGATTTTCTGATCACCAGGTGCTCGACTTCATCGATTGTTGCAGTTAAGAGGATTCTACATGATAGGTTATTGATGATGAACATGGGTCTGCTACACTTATTCCTTGGACTCGAGATCATTCATGATGGATTAGGCATCAAACTGTCTCAGGCCAAGTATGCACGAGATCTCCTTGAGAGATTTCACATGATAGACTGCAAGTCTGCTCCGACTCCTTTCCTATCAGGAGTCAAACTTGAGGATGGTGGGGAGACTCCACTGGTTGACAACACACTGTACAGACAATGACTGGGGAGTTTATTGTATCTGACACACTCCAAACCAGACCTCTCATATGTAGTTGGCGCATTTTCTAGGTTCATGCAGGAGCCGCATGAGCTACATTGGAAGGTTGCAAAGCGTATCCTTTGATACGTACAGGGCACCATCACCTTTAGGATTCATTATGTAGTAGACTCTACATTATATCTCATCAGGTTTACTAGTTCCAACTGGGCTAGAGATAACATTGATCGAAGTCCACATCTGGTTACTCACTCGGTCTTAGTTCCAGGCCTATCTAGTGGTCCAGCAAGAAGAAAGTTGCCATTTCTCTATCTTCATTCAAGGTAGAGTACAGAGAGGTATTTAACAGAACCATTTCGCTTATGTAGCTACACCACTTTTTCACTGAGTTGGGCATTCAGTTTCATCGGTCAATCGTCATCTGGTGTGACAACCATAGCACTCTGAAGTTCTGTAGAGATCCAGTTCAGAGGAAACAGATGAAGTGTTCATACTGAGAGCGGGGTGAATCAGTATCAAGTACAATTAAAAAAAAAAAAAAATTATACTTCACAATTAAAAAAAAAAAAAAATTATACTTAAACCATTCAATTATATCCAATGAGAAATGAACAATAGTATATGAAGCTAAAACAATACACCACAATACACCATGCATAAATATATGAGAAATAATCAATATTTTGTTCATGGTAATGACTTCCAAAGGTAGCTACAACTTCCAAATGTAAAGGAGGGATAAACCACCAAGATATTCCAATATCAAGAGATATTTGTGAACTCCATCCTTTCCCCTTCCTTTTCCACCCAAGAATATATGAGAGATAATAAAACTTTACATTAAATCACTAGAAACCCTGATAATGTTTCCCGAGAATTCTTCAACTGCAATTTCTTCAATTCTGAGTACTGATCCAGACAATATTACTCACCGGCCCTCAAACTCCTCCAATTTTCACTCCTTGAATCCTCCCCAAAGAGGTGTTATAGAAAGAAATGGTAGACTTTATTCAATTAATGGTCTGTTCATAAGACCTAACTTGTACAAAATTCCCTGCGCCAATATTTAACATCCAATTCTGAAACATGCACATAAGAAACTAAAGTTCCACACTTTCCAATGAAGTGGTCCCACTTCATTTGGATTCGCAATGAAGAATTTATGACTGTTTAACCCAGAACACTTGCTATTGACTAGCTCGTGGACTAGTCACAAACCCTATCTTCCAAAGAGTGTATCTCCATAATTATAGCTAATCAAGAGATGAAAATTTTACTGTGAGGTACCTTTGATATGTCTTCTCAACATACCTTAGAATTCTCACCATCCTAATCATTCTATAAAACATTATATCAAAAAAATGGTAAGATGACTTGAAAATAACATACCTTAGAATACATCACCAAAAGACTTCATCCTCCCTTGAAATCCGACCTTCTTTTACTTTCTTATTCCTCTGAATTTGACTTGTATCAAATGAATGTATCATGATGTTTTTATTTATACCATTTATGTCACTTCCTTTTTAACATTAGGGCTGACCTAACACTTTCTTATTTTGTAATTCTTTTCAATTATTTCGTGTGTCTACATGTACTTCCTTCTTTCAATTCACTTTGTCATCTTCAAAATTCATTTCTCCTCAACCATGAGGATCCACTTGATGTGCCACATGTAACACTGTAAACAACATGATGTATACCATCCATTCATGGTTGTTATGAATGTGCATTGTCCTTTATGTCCAAATACTTTATCAATCTTAAGTGTCCAAAACCCATGACTAGGGTTTTCGACATCAATGATTAACAAACTCAATCTTCCAACAATCTCCCTTGTCATTGATGGAAACACTATTCTCCCTATCATCATGATCCTAATTTCTCTCCCTTTGACATCAATGCAAAGGTTACTACCCCTGAAGCTTAATGGAAAAATGTAAGTCTCTTCTTTGGGGTTGTTCCCCAAACATGTGGCACCCATGTATACTTCATCCTTATTTTGGTCTTGGGACATTTTCTTCCTAGAATCCTTTTGTGTGGATGCTTTTCCCTCTCTTCATGTCTAGGATGTATATGTTGTTTATTATCTTCTTGTTGCATTGCAACCAATCTCTCCCGAAGTTATTTTATATGATTTTACATTTTCGAATAAGAGTGTAATCCTTGATCACACATTTTACTAACACCTAGTATATAATATGATCAAGTCTTCAACCAATAGAACATTCTTTCTTTTTACATTTTTTCTTCCAATCTCTACTACACCTTCTCTCCAAGTATTTTGACAGATGGTCAATCAAATGCAACATTGCCACCCTTTCTCTTCTTCAATGATGAATTTGTCTTGATCCCCCTAGGTCATGTGAAAAACATCCACTGCCTATACCATTTATTCTTATTGCATCTCTTCGCTGGTCAATAATGCTATTCGACAATCTTCATTGTTTGAATCTCTTTTCCTTCTCCATATTGTGGTTGGAATAGGGACATGTTCATTCATATATCTATAATCTCATGTTTTAGACCAAGATAATTGCATTTTGTAGCATACAATATTTTTCCATCAATCTGCAAATTAATTTTAACTTATGTTGACAAATCCACCATTATTTCCTTATATTTTGTTTACACCATCTCTTGTAGTGGTATTTGTTCCTTTCATTGATTCCTCGGCAGCTGCAGTAAAATGAAGGAAGCTTTTCAACAACATATACTGACCGAAGCTTTCTACTTCTCGCTAGAAATATACTTTTGTAATCATTCCTTCTTCGTATCCCCGTCCACTTCATCAATTGTCTGTTTATCTCTTTCTTCACCCTTCTTGTTAGTATTTGCATCTTCTTTGTATGAAGTTTCACCCATGCATCCGAAGGTGTTAAGTCTTTGGCACTTGAGAGTTTTAAGCTCTTCCTCAATAGACAACTATTGTTCTCAAGTTTCTCACAATCTTCTCTTCTCGACTTTCATTTGGACATTCCTTACTTCCTATTCTTCTTCTTCTTCGAGTAGAGCTTTCAATGAAATGCTTTCTCTCTCTCTTTGTTTCCTCAAAGTCTTCTAATTGTTTCTTCAAGACAATGTCTTTCACACCGAACCACAATTCACTTCTTAGTTTTCTAATGTAAAATGTCTTTGAGCTTTATATTTTCAATCTCAACATGCTTCAATTTTTAAGATTCTCATGTTCTTCTTGTTGTTGAATCATTTCTACTTATGATTTTTCTTCTTCATTGTCATCTCTTTTCATCCTTGGATGAGTTAATATTCAAATTCAATGTGTCCTACTCCTTCACAATTAATGCAAAAAGCATCCCACCTCATTTCTTGAAACTGAGATGTTGTAATCCTCCTTCTTCTTTCTTCTTCTTCTTTCTTCTTTCTTCTTTCTTCTCCTATTTCACTTCATAAAGGTCTTCTAGTATGTCCCAAATCTCTTTATGCACATGATCCCACCTTGGATTTCACATCAATTGCCAATCCATCCAAGATGGTATCTGCCAGCTTGTTGTTCTTTTTGCTTCCTTCTCCGAGTCAGCAGTTTTTGGTTTCTTCAAAGAATTATATCCTCAAGCAACTGAGAAATAAAACATCCACCCCAAGAGCTTTCAAGTAAGTTTCCATTCTATTTTTTCCGTATTCAAAATCATTTGTACTCAAATGGTGGAATCCCATTTTAAATGTTGTCTTCCATTTCTACACAGGATATTCCTTCCAAGCTATTAATTAAATTTAAGGTAACCTTAATTTAATACCAATTGTTGATACCGAGAGGGGTGGAATCAAGATCAAGTACAATTTAAAAAACCTTTTTTCATCTTTATACTTACAAACTATCTTAATGATCCATTAAGTAAAATGAAAGGTATAAGAGTTAGCCGCACCAATACACCACAATACACCATGCACAATATAAGGAGAAATAATCATTAGTTTTTGTTAAAGGGAAGTAATGACTTCAAAGGTAGCTACATCTTCCAAAATGTAAAGGGAGGATGTTCAAATAAACCTCCAAGAGGAAGATACAATCCTCCAATATCAAGAGAGATTTGAACTCTCCATCCTTGCCCCTTCCTTCCACCCAAGAATATATGAGAGATAATAAAACTTTACATTAAATCATCACCATTAACCAATCATCACATACAACCTGATAATGCTTCCTGAGACTTCTTCAATTTCTGCAATTCTTCAATTCTTGGAGTACTTTGATCCTGTAGACTATATTACTCAATGTATTCTCTAAAACTCCTCTAATTTTCACTCCTTGAATCCTCCCCAAAAAGAGGTTATAGAAAGAATGGTAGACTTTATTCAATTCTGGTCTGTTCAGAAGACCCAACTTGTACAACATGCCCCACACTCAATATTTAACAACCAATTCTAAAAATTGTACACAAGAAACTAAAGTTCATACTTTTTCCAATGGAAGTGGTCCCACTTCATTTGTATTCTGTATGCATAAGTTATGATTGTTTTACCCGGAACACCTATTTATTGACTAGCTTCAGGATTGGTCACAAACCCTATCTTCCAAAGAGTGTATCTCCATAATTATAGCAAATCAAGAGCTTAAATTTTTACCAGAGGTACCTTGATATGTATTTTCAATACCATAGCGATTTAAAAATATGAATCATTCTATAAAAAAAGTTATAGAAAAAATGGTAAGATGACTTGAAAATAACATACCTTAGAACACATCACCAAAAGACTTCATCCTCCCTTGAAATCCGGCCTTCTTTTACTTCTTATTCCCTCTGAAATTTTACTTGTATCAAATGAATGTATAATGATGTTTATTTATACCATTTATGTCACTTCCTTTTAACATTAGTGTCGACCTGACACTTTCTTATTTTGTAATTCTTTTCTTTAATTAATTTCAGGGCCTACATGTACTTCCTTCTTCAATTCACTTTGTCATCTTCAAAAATTCATTTCTCCTCAAACATGAGGATCCACATGACATGCCACATACCACCGGAAACAACATGATGTATACTATCAATTCATGGGTGTTGTATATGCATGTGCATTGTCCTTCATGTCCAAATACCTTTATCAATCTTGCGGTCCAAAACCCATGACTAGGATTGACATCAATGACAACAACCAATCTTCCAACACGAGGCACATCGAGATCCACATGCACTACATCTGGGACTTAGTACACAAGGGGATCATCGACTTATAGTTTTTTCCTTTAGCATAATAGATGACAAACATATTCACCAAGACCTTCATTGAGCAGAAGTTCCATTCTCTACGAATTTGTCTTGGAGTGAAGGACACAGTTGCCTAGAAACTGTAATTCTTCCTTTTACATACACTGTATCTCGAGGGAGGGGTTTTCCCATGAGGTTTTCCCTCTTTCCTCACTTTATTTTCAATGTATCTTTTGTACTTGGGTACCTAACATGGCCTCGTTACCGGGACCCAATCTTTATTTTCACCAAAGTGATGTTCAGGGGGGGTGTCAGAGTTACTTCACACACACCTAGGATTTATTTTTCCTAATTTTTTTCCTTGTTTATTAGTTATAATTAGTCATTATCCGGTCTACTATAATTTAGGGGAGAATATTCCACCTAGTGAATATTCTCTTTCAGTTGACACTTCAGTTTGACTAGTTGAGTTGAGTTTAGATGCTACATTGGTTTTGTCACCATGAAACATTGTGATCATCACCATGCTAATTTGACCTTGCCTTGGTATTATCACTAGAGTGGCGCATTAGCCTTGATTCCCTGAGTTAACTCCTCACTACTCTCTGTTCAGTCAGTTAATTGAAGACTAGTTGGCTAGTTAACTCAACTAGGTGGCAGTTCACTCCCGTAACTGCCTAAGATACTAGAATAGGTGGAAATTCACTCCCGTAACTGTTGGTGTGTGTCCAAATAAATCTAGACCACCACTATGGTGCATTGGTTATCCTCCATTCAAACTCATTGAGCTATATAAAGTATATCATGTGTAAACTATTCATTATTCACAACGGTTAATGAGAATTCTTCCATTCTTTCTCTCCTTCTTCTTCTTTCTCCAATTATCTCTGCAAATGTGTGTATTATTGTTTATCTAGATATATTATGTGAAATTTCATCACATTTACATGGTATCAAAGTTGAATAACTACTATGAAAAATCTACACCAAAATCTATTGCAGGTACAAAAGATTGAAGACAGCGGAAAGATGGAATTCCAAAAAGAATTAATTCTTACACCTTACAACTATTTTGCATGGAAGGAGAAAACATCCATACATCTCTGAACCAGAGGGATGTATAGGTTAACCTTGAAAACAGATGCATAATCGACATAAGCCATAGAAAAATCGAAGTACTTAAATCACATGGATGAGCCACTCAGAACAATTTGCAGACTTATTTCTCCCGATCTCCTTTTTCATATATCTTCATGTAAGACTCCCAATGAAGCCTGGACCACCTTGGAAGGCTCTTTGGAAAATAGGATGATATGAGGGGACACATGTTGGAGGTGTATCTTCTCACATTGAATCCAAAATCCTTCGACAATATCCAAGATTTCTTTACAAAATTCAAGGATTTACCATTGCAACTCAAAGCTTGCGGGGTTGATAAATCAAAGGAGGAGAAACAAATGGTTCTCACCATTCTCTCCAATATTGGTCTTGAATTCTCTGTATTTGTATCTACATTCCATACTATCGGATTCACCTCTGGAGCCACTTGAAAGATTCCTTCTCTTGAGGACTTTATCGAATCTCTGACACAAGAGCAAACCAAGCTCATCAACATGGGCATAGTCAAAGGCCCAAGGGTGCATGCACTCGTTGTGCATGATGGAAGCCACAAATATCAGAAATCTAAATCTAAATATAAATGGAAAGCTCATGCACATTCGAATAAGGAAGGGTACACAAAACCCTTCACCGATGCCTCTGGATCCAAAAGGGAAAAGGGAAGAAAAAGGGATAAATGCATGTACTGTCACAAAGAATTCCATCCAGAATCTGCATGCATGCAAAAACAAATAGATATAATGTCTTAAATACTTCAACAGAAAAACCTTGGAGATCACATCCCCGAGGGTGAAAAGAAGAAGAAGGAAAAATATATGAATTCTAAGAAAGACAATTCTAGCCATGCCTTGATTGCAAACAACTCCTCTCCCAATGCCTAGATCCTAGATTCAAGAGAATCAAATCACATGGGTACCTCAGAAGTAGTATATTCTTCATTGGATTCATGCAAAGGTCCTCCTATTTTGATGGGGGGCAACTCTTCTATCGAAGTCACCAGCAAAGGAAGGATTGAACTCACCAATGGAAGCTTCGAGAATGTGCTGCATGTTCCCAAACTTTCTTTCAACCTTCTCTCTATGTATCAGATGATGAATTCCATCACCGGAAATAAATTCATTTTCACACCAAACTCCGTGGACATCTATGACATGAAAACCAAATCCAAGGTTGCTACTGGTGAGGTAAATCATCAGTCTATATTGTATACATTTTCTGAATTCATTGAACCTGATTCTTCTTTACTACTTACTCATGCTGATGAAAGTAGTAGGATATGGCACAAAAGGTTTGGACATTTGAATTTCATATGCATGCAACATCTTAGCAAGAACATATTAGTTGATGGTCTACCAGACATCCATTTCTCCAAGGGAGTATGTGAGGGATGTATTCTCGGAAAACACCCTCAAGAGAAATTCGACAAAGGAAATTCTCAGCGAGCTTCCACACCTTTAGATCTGATCCACAATGACGTTATGGGTCCTTTTCTGCATCCATCCATCATCAAAGTGAGGTTTGTTCTTACTTTCCTTGATGATTTCTCACATTTTACTTGGATCTACTTTCTCAAGAAAAAATCTAAGGTCTTTCAACACCTCAAAGATTTCAAAGCCTTTGTTGAGACACATTCCAGAAAGAAGATCAAAGTCCTTTGAACTAATAACAGGGGAGAGTATGTAAATCAAGAGATCCATAATATTTTCCATGAGGAAGGGATCCAGTTGCAACACGTAGTTCCCTATACTCTGCAGCAAAACGAAGTTGTTGAGTGGAAAAACATATATCTAAAGGAGATGGCATCTTGCATGTTGCATGCAAAGTGACTACCACAAAGACTATGAGACGAAGAACATAATTGTGCAACATACATCCAAAATAGATCTCCTCGTAAACCTATCAAGGATAAGACCACCTACGAGGCTTGGAGTGGCCTCAAACTAGAAGTGACCCACTTTTTCATTTTTGGTTCACGTGCATGGGCCCAGATTCCCTCTAGAAAGAGGAAAGCACGTGATCCATAGAGCACTGAGAGAATTTTTTTTGGATACCACGATGGTGTGAAGGGATATCGACTTATTGATCTTTCCTTGAACTAGCTCATCATTAAGCATAGTGTACAATTCGAGGAAAGTGTCTTGCGTGTACCTCAACAGTCGCATGCAAACACCTTCACTCTTCCACCTGCCTGAGATGATGAGCATGCACATGTCGACTCTTCTTCAGACAAGAGTTCCTATTCAAAGGAATCAGATGATTCATATTCAAAGTCAGTATAGTCGGATTCAAATTCATAGCATCTAGATGAAGTGGCAGAGCCAGAGAAGAGGCCCAAGTGGACACAGACTACTCTTCAGGATGTAGGGGATCTCATTGGTGATACAACCGATACTAGGAGGAATCGATCTAATTTTGAGGAGCCTCCTATTAGGATATTTAGACACTTAGGAGTTAGTTAAGATCTACTTGGTCTAATATGTTGTT
>SNQJ01S0039818.1:96641-116634 GCA_010110895.2 Picea sitchensis
TTCCTTCTTCTCTGTAAACTCTTGTTGCGTGCGTTTTCTTCAATGTTGTTCCTCCTGAGCTTTTACGTCCGAATCCCCAAGGGGTTTTATCCTTCTTATCCTGCCATCTCCACTGTTGCCATTAATGACAACAACCATCAACACGCATTCATTGCTTGTTCAATATTTGCCAACATGAAGATGAAAAACAACTCTATTTAATAAACACAATACTCATGAATCAATTAAGAGTGATAACTGTGATATGGTGTGGCAAATACAAACATCCCATACTCAAAGGAGGGGCATTAGTTTGTATCTTTTCATATAAATAGTTTAAATTTATTTCATTTATAAACAAAATCACATTGTAATAATACTTGCAACTAACTTATTTCCATTGGCCTATACTATAGATTCAGCATGTGGCAAAGAGAATTTATTCTCCAAAATGGAAGAATGAAATGAATGTCATGACATGGATAATGAATGCCACTAACATATGCCATTATGTCACTAACATATGCCATTATGTCACTAACATATGCCATTATGCCACATGCCATGAATGCCACTAACATATGCCATTATGCCACATATGCATGAGTGCCACTAACATATGCCAGTGCTACTATAGCGATCTTGGTAAATGGGGAGGCAACCCCTTTCTTCCAGAGTGAAAGAGGCCTAAGGTAGGGTTTCCCACTCTCTCCCTTATTGTTCATCTTGGGAATGGAAGGTTTAAGCATACTTCTCAAAAAAATCCAACATGAAGGGAGACTAACCAGAATCAAAGTTTCAAGGTTAGTTAGGATCCTTCACATATTTTTTATGGATGATGTTCAATTTATGACAAGAGATAATTTACAAGAATGGAGGGAGATAGATTCCTTCCTCAAAACCGTTTGTCTAGCGTCGGGGCTCCAGATCAACATGACAAAATATACTTTTGACTATTATGGTATTTTAAGGGTGGACTTAGAATCCTACAAAGTGATCTTCTCTTACAACTTCATCGAGATCTTTGTTGTCCTGAGATATCTCAGATTTTTCCTCAAAACAGACAGTTATAAAGTGATAGATTGGAGGTGGTTACTTATTAGATTTGAGAAAAAAATTGGGTTCTGGTGCAATAGGTGGCTTTTGCTCAGGGGGCGATTTGTACTGATAAAATCTATCTTGGAAAGCCAAGCAGTATATTGGATGGTGTTGGTTGTTATTCCAGTAACTTTCCTTAACAAGATTCGACAGTTGATCTTGACATTTCTCTGGTTGGGAGACAACAATAAGAAACACTTACATCTTTCCAGCTAGAACTTTATTGCCAGACCAAAACCTTTAGGTGGTTGGGGTTTGAGAAACATCTTCCTTTTTAGTAAATCTTTGGTGACTAACACTCTTTGACGAGTCCTGACGAAAGACGGGATCTGGCACCGGGTCATTAATGGGAAATACCTCCCACACAGTTATGTTTCTTCTTGGCTCCAACAAACATTCTCCAACTCCTCTAATGCTTCCCAGATCTGGAAATTGCTTCTGAAATCCTTACATATTATCCAACATTGGCTTTGTTGGAAACCTGGGTTAGGCCACTCTATTCACGTGGGTCGAGACGCTTTATTGGGGTTGGGGTCTTCAGCGTACCTGTCTCGGGAGCTCCTGGTTGTATTAAACCAACATAATGTATTCTTCCTCTTCCAGGCCAAGGGAACCACAGTCTCGGGGAATATCTTTACTCAATGGAAGGATTGCATAGGCCTCGGCCTATCAAGGAATCTGGAATTGGAATGACATCAATTCTGCAGGGCACTTCATGGAGTGGGGATTCAACTTCAGGACCAAGCCGATGAGCTGCTTTGGAATGGGGGAGATAGATACGGGAAAGTTTTTGTTAAAAATATATATGAGGCTTTAGATTCAACCATCTGGAATTAGAAGTGCACTGGTTCAAGGAGGAAATTTTGGGATTGGAATATCCCTTTAAAAATCAAAGTCTTCACCTGGTTAGCTGCAACAAACAAAATTTTGACTTGGGACAACCTACACCATTATGGATGGGAAGGAACGAACTTCTATCACCTCTGTCGGTTGGACTCTAAATATGTAACACATATTTTTGTTAACTATACATTTATACTACAGGTTTGGAGCATAATCCTAACTACTCTGAAGCTTAGTACTTCTTGGGTTGGACCCTCCCTGAGCATTTGTTTGGAGGACTGGGCAAAGGAGGAGTCACTGTATCCACATCTCCCATCCATGGTCAGTTGGCATATCTGGTTAGAGTGTAACAAGTATATCTTTGAATAACATATTCCCTCAACCCATACAATTTATTAAAAGATTTTGTGTGGACTGGAGGGTGCCAAGACACTAAAAGAACCAATACAAATATTTTTACAGCCTACCTTACAACAGGGCAAGTCAACTACCTGGTTTGATGGTGCAACACACAACTTTGGTCAACAGTGTGGAGTTGGAGGTCTGATCACGACTGTTGATCACACAATTTTTAAATGGACCTACAATTGTGGAACTGGCACAAATACTAAAGCTGAACTTCTTGGCGCTTGGGAAACACACCCTGGATACCAGACTTCACATTTTGGATTTACAAGTATTGGGAGACTCCGGAATTATTATAGATTGGATAAACAATAAAGGAAAACTACAAGTCATAGCCCTGGAATGCTGGAAAGACAGAATCTTCGAGCTCATCAAGGGGTTTACTCATATCAACTTCACTCACATTTACCGGGAATTAAATCTGGAGGCTGACCTACTTTCTAAGTGTGCTCTATAGGAGCAAGAGGGGAAAATGACATACTATCAGTGGAAAGATGGCTAAATGGGACCGGTTCTGTATTTAAATATTTTTTTAGAGGTTATGATTCTACAGTAACTAGTTTTGTTTATATTTCAAACTTGCTCAGGAACATAATACAATCTTTTGTTTTCTTGCCTATCTCCCTTGTAAAAGTCCTTAGAATCGGATAGAAGGTATTTTAAAACCTCAACTCTAAGTTGTCTGAGTACACATCTAGATAGTCTATATTGTAATTTTGGATTGGTGATATAGCTTCCATTGGGAACCACTCATGTAATTTTGGTAACACCATACATTATATAAATATAATGAGCAATTTTCTTGTGGAAAAAGAGATGTGTCCCATTTTGTAACAGATGAAGATGAGAAACAAGACTATTAATGCACACACCCATATAATAACCATTAATGCAATCTCTCATCCTTACAATAAAGCTTTGAAGTTAATTTTTTTTTTCATTTGTTTTAAAATAAAAAAATATTATCAAGATTTTCCTAAATTTAATATTGAAAATAAGGAAATTTTTTAAATCAAACATGAAACTAATGGTTGGTCAATGACGAATAACTCTATTTAACCAACACAATACTCATGAATCAATCAAAATCATCAATCAATTAAAAGAGACAATTGTGATATGGTGTGGCAAATACAAACATGCCATACTCAAAGGAGGGGCATTAGTTTATATATTAGTTTATATCTTTTCATATAAATAGTATAAATTTATTTCATTTTAAACAAATTGACATTGTAATAATACTTGCAACTAACTTATTTCCATTGGCCTATACTATAGATTTAGCATGTCGCAAAGAGAATACATAGATTTAGCATGTGGCAAAGAGAATGTATTCTCCAAAATGGAAGAATGAAATGAATGTCACGACAGGGACAATGAATGCCACTAACATATGCCATTAGACGCATTAAATAGGAAGATACCTCTCTACATGCCATTAGACGCATGATAGACGTATATTTAGTTTCTCGAGGATCTGATGTATCTTGGCGTTTTGCCATTTGACTTCATGTGATTTCTGACATTTGGACGTCAAGCTCTGAGATTTTTGTAAATCCGTTTCTCCTCGCAACGTCGTCGATATGATTTCGTTGGTGGTATTGCAAGGGTTGTTGCAGTGCACAGGCGTTGGATTTGGGATATGTAAACCCTGCGAACCATACTGCTCCACATTTAATCAATTGTGGCCATGAATGTCATGGCCACGCTGTCCAATCCTGTTATTTTCCATGCTCTGATCGGTCCTAACCTCCATTAATTGCCTCGGAGAGGCCAGTAATGCTGGCTTTGGAAACGGACACAGCGTGGAAAGAAGAGTAAATGGCATTTGGCCTTACTCAAGTACTGCACTCTGTCCATCTCGTGAATGGCTTTTACTCTCTTGTTTGTTTTTATTTGGCAGTCTGCAGTGAGGAAAGAAACCTAAAATATCATATGATATATAGCTGTACAGACTAATTCAGGCATAGCAAGCCAGAGACTACAGATTGTGCTGTGGGTGATTTTGGTTGAGAAGAAAGTATCATGCCCACTGTGTGGTTATCGTTGAGGAAATCGTTGCAGTGCAGGTCGGAGGATGAGGATGTGCACCATCCAGAAAACNTCAGGCATAGCAAGCCAGAGACTACAGATTGTGCTGTGGGTGATTTTGGTTGAGAAGAAAGTATCATGCCCACTGTGTGGTTATCGTTGAGGAAATCGTTGCAGTGCAGGTCGGAGGATGAGGATGTGCACCATCCAGAAAACATTAAAGTGGTGATGGGCAGGAGGGAATTGAACTCTTGCTCCAGTGGCTCTGAGAGAAATAAATTTACAAAGAGAATGGATAGATTCAACAGCCATCGATCAAAAACCAGCGATGAATTCAGTAAGATTTTGTCACAGGAAGTAATGCTCATAGGCGATTACAATTGTCAATGTCATGTGAAGTGCGCCAGCCCGTTCGACCAGAGTAAAAGCAGCTGTCTCTACATGAACAACAACAGAAATACCGAGAGAATGATGCCCACTGACTGTGTAAAGCAGCTTCTGTCACCTCCGGTGAAATTCAGGTCAAGCTATCCAAGTTTCTGCAATGGCGGTGATCAGAGGATTCGCTGCAAAAACTGTAGCCAACAGTTCAAGAGTTTTGAAGCTATGCAAACTCATCATCAGGCTAACCATGCTGGTAAGAAATAAATACTAACATTGCCTTGCAACATTGTATCATAAATGTTTTTTAAGTTTTTTTTGGAATGCAGGGAGAAAGAAATGCATTTTGGGTTAGTACCATCAATTTGTTTTAGTTTGTTTTCCTTCAAATGCATTGTCAAATGCATTGAGTAGGAATATTGATTTCTCATTTACTTTATTATTTTTTTAGTTATCGAAAACTTCCAAATTAATTAATTTTTTAATTAAAAATATGGAAATATAAAATTTAACCAGAGGGGAATATTTTTAGTTCTGTCTAAATTAAAGCTTATGATTTAATGACATAATCCTCATGTATGTCATTATCTGTTTGTTTGCTTATGATTTAATGACATAATCCTCATGTATATCATTATTTTTGTTAATGATTAAAACACTGATCAACATTAACATCTATTAGTATTTATCAGCATGCTTATTAAGTATCAGTGGAGTAACATGGATTAGTATTTATTAGCATGCTTATTAAGTATCAGTGGAGTAGGGCTAGATGGATCCATCTAAAGAATTGGCAGCCCAGAAAATTGTAAAACCATTAGATTTTTCTATTTATTTAATGTGGGTTTTTATAGTTATCGCCCATAATCAAGGGCTCATTAGCCATAAGTGAAGTGGTGGCTGGGTTATTAGTATTTACCTGCTTTTCACAAATTGAAATTTATGATATTTTTTAGTTGTACAGATTGAACCTAAGTTTTTTATATTGTGTAATATATAAATAATTGCAATTAGGAAAAAAATATTATTAAATATTGGTTTTTGTTTGCTTTTGTTGTGAAATCTTTGATATTGATTTTTGTTTGTCTTTGTTGTAGAATCATTGTAGTATGGAAGAGATGTTCATGTAATATAATGCATTAAAATAATAATAAAAATTTCACAAAACTAGATGTCCATATAACATAATGCATTAAAATAATAGTAAAAATTCCACAAAACAATAACAAGTCTACTCAATTAATCAATGGACTCAATAATCAAAACACATGCATAAATATATCTTAACTAAGAATCTATCAAAAGCAAAGAGGGATCAAATCTCAAGAGATTCAATCCCTCTACATTCAAAGTTGAGATGAATCTATACATGTTAAAGAATTAACCTTTATTTTTTATCCTTTAAAATACATATTAAACCCCACTTTTTAAGCTCTATGCTACTTAAAATTAATAAGTATCCAATGTATAAAAATATAATGTTTATTAAGGTTTTTATAATGGACATATTTAATAGGTTTTTAGTGCTTAATCAGTTTAGTTTTGTATGAACAAGTTTAAATATTGATGAAATATTCTTAGTCGTCCCAATAAATCAATGGTTGTGATTTCAACCACTAACTTCCTCACTATTATAAAGGCATCTGTTTACATGTTTATTTTTTTACTTTTACTTGATCATGTTTAAAATTACCACTTCTAGGTGATTAACAAAGATTAAAATTTTGTTACAGAGTGTGGAAAGACTTATGACCCGATTTCATTTTATGGCCACTTTTCATTTTCTAGGCCAACCAAAACCTTTCGGTATTCACCAACCACAAGTTTGCAGATGTGCTAGTTTAAGTATCAGTCATGATAATAAATGAATACGTGATATTCATAAATATGATTGAAAATCATTTTTATACATATAACCAGTTTCTTATATTTTAATCCTGCATGGATTTAACGGGTTTAAAACTTTTACTATTGTACAGTCACATGTCTCTCCGAATGCGACCTAACTCGTCTGACTGTGGAATGCATCTTCAAAACAAGCTGGCTGGAGTCCGGGATTGAATGCAGAAAAATCGAGAGTGTTATCAAGGTGAATAACACGCAAAGCACGCTGGCCAGATTCGAGGAATACCGAGAAGCAGTTAAGTGCAGAGCCGGGCCCGAAGAAACCAGCAAACAGGGTCGGTGTTTGGCCGATGGAAACGAAGTGCTGCGATTCCATGGCAGCACCATTATGTGCTCCCTCGGAACAAAAGAATCATCCGGACTCTGTGACTTTGAAGGTTGCGGTGTCTGCAAGATCATTAGAACAGGATTTACCTGCAATGGGAAGGGAATATACACAACTGCTACCAGTGGAAGAGCCCATTATTCAATTAATGCGGGTACTCAGTGCTCCGTAAAAAGAGCCATTCTGATTTGCAGAGTCATTGCTGGGCGTGTTCATGAGCCTGTAGATATCTCCGAAATAACTTCCTTCTCCTCTACATGTTTTGATTCCGTGGTAAGCCGAGACGATAGAACCTGCTCTGGTTTGGAAGATATATTTCTGTTCAATTCCAGAGCCGTTCTACCCTGTTTTGTCATCGTATACTCTTAGAGTTAATCAACTGGTTATTCCAACATAGGTTTCTAGGTTTCATACTTTTTGAGAACTAATGGTTTTCCTATTGCGTTTTCGATGTTTATCTGAAATCTGAAAGTAAAATAAATTTCCAGATAATTGTCGAAAAACTCAATATGAATAACCAATACTTTGCAGTGTCTTTGCAGTGTTGTTGTACGTATTTACTCTCAAATAGAGGTATTTTTTGCAATATGAATAGCCAATACTTTGCACTGTTGTTGTACTTTCACATTATCAAAGAAAATATTTTTTAACTCTCTGTAATATGGCTGTTTAAAGTGGATCACATTTGAATAATTGGCTTAAATTTCTGTTTTATTTTATTTTCAAACTGTAACATTGGTTAATTTCTATAAGTCATAGCTGATACCACATATTTTTTTTTTTTTAATTTTCAAAGTAAATTTAAATAGTTTTTAGTGGGCATTCCACCCAGCATTGCTGTGGAATATCCACTCTAAACTTTGGACATTTCAAAATCAAGTATACAATTTTTTTCCAAAAACATGTCTAATTGTAAAAACTTATATTTTCAAAAAAAATATTATAATTATTTTAAATATATAATTATTTTCAAACATTTTTTTGTTTTAAGCCTGAGCCCCAACAATTAATATGGTTGGATTTTTTTTGGAATTCATAACCATGCAAAAGGAAGCCATCAAAACTAATCATACTATCATGATTTGACAAATCATCTTCAAACATTAAAAACAAAAAAACTTAAAACATCTTCAAACAATAAAACCAGAAAAACTTAAATCATCTTCAAACATTAAAACCAGAGAAACTTATTATTTTGTTTGAAAGAATGCCTAAATCACTCAGTTAGCCTGAAGTATTGAGTTGCAGTGACAACCTGCCCCTCACAGTACATCTAAATCTCCATACTAAACTAATCTTCCCCTCATATTATATCTTAATCTTCTTACTAAGACCATCGGTCAAATGACACTCTGTTGGAAAGTACCATTATTTTGTGGATGCTTTTATACAAAATTGCACATTATATTTATGATAATATAATCCATTTACATAGTCTGTCTCATCACATGAGATGCTATATCAAAACATAAAACTAGACTTATATAGACTTCACTGTCTCAACACAAGATTATAATAGCCCTTCATTAAGAAAAACTAGACATCTATCCCCCAATGGAAACTATAGCATACAAAAAATGATGGACTAAAATCGCAGCTAATAATCAATAATCAAAACTCCAGGTTTAAAATTCTATCAATTCTCAGGCTAATATAAAAAGGCCATCTACAAAATATCTAAAGGTTCGAAGATCACAACTTCGAAATATTAATAGGTTCATCCTATCCACCAGTCCATTTGTTGTAAGAAATATGACCCACTAGTGAGTTTATAGCAATCTTTGACAGACCATCAACCACGCTATTGTGTTCACGATATATATGGGTGAAAGTAATTGACTTAAAGAAAGGCACTAAGTCAAAAATTATGCTTTTCCAATTCTCCAGATTGGCAACTTGAAGAGTACCAACACCTTTGAGCCAATTTATTACTATCAAAGAGTCTCCCATCAAATGAAGTTCCTGAATACCGAAGCTTTTTGCTAATGTGATGGCTCCCCAAGCTCCCATAAGCTTTGCCTTAGAATTTGAACCTGAAATATAGTTTAAAGTCCAGCGATATTCCTCTAGAGTATTTAATCTAGTAACTCCTCCTGCTCCACACTTATTCATGTTGATTTGCGAGGCACCATNTAAAACTTTGCCTTCCAGAAAAGTAATGGGTTGAAGTCTTTTTGTAGAATCCACTGATAGGATCTACTTTGAATCTCTATAACCAGTTACAAGAAAAAGAATTCTTGTTGCCAAAGGCGATCTATCTTCAAATAATTTCTTATTTATGTCCTTCCACATGAACCAGCAGATGAAAGCTGCGACCTCTCTGAGTTGTTTATTCTACACATACCAATTTTTTAGGCATTCACCAATAGAATCACAGTTCCAACCATTTGTTAGATTAAAACTCCTTTTTACTTCTTCCCAGATAGATGACATAAACTAACAACTAATAAAAACATGGTGGCTCGTCTCCTCGTCTAATCCACAGAGACAACACATTCCAGGACCAAACCATTCCCTCCTCTGAAGGTTTTCCCACGTAAGAACCTTGCTCTCCATTAAAAGCCATAAGAATAATTTGATCTTTAATGGACAACTCCATTTCCATAACTGAATTTTCAATTTTCTTCCTTTCCCGGCCAAAATTTGTTTGAAAGAGTGTTGTAGACATTTTTAACAGAGTTATGACCAGAACTATCATCTCCAATCCACTTTAGTTCATCAGGATGATCCTTTAGGACAATGCCAGCATGTAATAGAAGATTCCCGTAAATATCCCATTCTTGACCCAAATTTCCATCCAGATCCAACTCATTGCTTGTTGACCAATTCTGTCCCAACATATTGTTTTGAGATGGTCGACTTGCTTGAAAAAGAAAGTAGATTTGTTTTCTGTTAATTTCCCAAATCAGGTCCTCCGACAACAATGAATCATCATTCAAGCCACAGATGCAATCTCTACCAATAATTATTTATTTTCTGGAGCCAAGAGTCCAAGCTATTATGTCCAAAATTATCGGCAATGTATTTAGAATATTCTTCTATGTTTGTGATCCAAAGGAAGTAAAGTTCACAGCCGATCTAAACCAAGTACTTACAGGTACCTGCGGTAAATATTTTCCATGAATTACCCTTTGCCAGATCCCTGTCTTCCTTAATGCCTGCCAAAAAGTATTGGTAGCCAAGGCTCTATAGAAGATAAAAATATTACGTAAACCTCATCCTCCTAGCTGCTTGGATTTTGCTATAAATTACCAATTACAAATATGATAACATTTCTTGGATTTATTTCCTACCCACAGATATTCAAAACTAATTCTGCGTAATTTAGATAGCACCGATACAAAAATATGAGCAAGGGTCATCCAATAGATCGGTAAACTCTCAAGCACAACTTTAATAAGGATTATTTGGCCTCCCAAATTGAGCCATTTATTACACCAATGGTTAATCATCGCTTCAAAGCTATCAACTAACCACTGCTAGCCCTTGATTGTATAACTTCCTGGGTTCATCAGATAACCCAAATATTTAAAACCATGGTGAAGGCCTTTGACCGGATAACCAAGGACATCTTCAATCCTCTTAAGGGTTTCAGAGTCGACACCAACATGCATCACAGTGGATTTTTTATTGCTTATGATCATTCGCAATGCCCGCATAACACTTGTAATATATTCTGAATAATGTTCCATTTAGTTAGAGAATCTTTAGTCATAATTAGAATGTCGTCCACAAATAGTAAATGGAGGATCCTGATCATACTAGAAACTTTAATCCCTGTTATCTGTCCCTCCGATTTTTCTTTCTTTAATGCCAGACTAAGCCTCTCCATTACTAAGATAAATAGTAAAGGAGATAGTGGTCATCCTTGTCTCAGTCCCTTGCTACTTTTATAGAAATTAGTTTCCTCTCCATTAATTAAGGGAGCATAAGTCGTGGAAACTACACAGGCCATAATCCAACTCGTAGTCTGATAACCAAATCCACTTTGATGAAGTACTAGCCTTAAAAAATCCCAATTAGTACAGTCATAAGCCTTCCTCAAGTCAATTTTAAGAATCATTTCTTTCGTCTTCTTTGCACTAATGTTGTGAAGACATTCCTGAGTTGTTCCAATAGCATCCAATATTTGTCGTCCCTTGAGAAAACCAAGTTGTTCTTCTGAAAGAAACCTGGATAGAATAGGTCAAAGTCTTTTAGCAATAATTTTTGAAACAATCTTGTAACAGAGGTTACAAAGAGAAATTGGTCTAAAATCATTAAAAACCAAAGGTTTATTGACTTTTGGTATCAAAGCCACAAAAGTGGAATTGATCATCGGAATGATCTCCCCTTTCAACCTTGTTTCTTCGACCATATCCACCACGTCCTGCCCAACCAACTCGAAAAAGTGAGACTAGAATTCAACGATCCGTCCGGTCCAAGACTTTTGTCCCTGGCGAAACCTTTTATAACTTCAAATACTTATTCATTGGTTACTCTTTTTTCTAAGTCTTGTACCTCCATAAGTCGATGCTTTTATACTTATGGTTAAAGACAATTGCATATTGATATTGCATTTAAACCTAGCTTTTCCCATTTTATGTTGGGGGTGGTGTAAATGCTAATGATTGGTTTTCTTTTTCAAAATAATAGAAATAAAATGTTATCATACTTGTGGATAGATAGGCTATANAAAAAAAAAAAAATTGAAAAAATAGAATATATGTTTTCATTTATAAGATTTAAAAACTCTATTTTTTAATTTTGTTGAAAAGATTGATATAATTATTTTTATATGGTTTTCATAATTATCAAATTTAAAAATCAAATAAAAAATAAAAATATTAAAAAAATAAAAATAAATGATACCTAGCTCTTCACCTTGACATGATTTGATAAGTGTCATTTAGACTATTTAATGAGCATTAGGTAGTTTCTACAAATATGATGCAAAGCATTTCATGATGATGTTGGTTGATTGTGGGTGGTTTATTGCATATTTGTGCTTTGAGTCAATTAACATTGGATTTGTTATCAACCATGGGAGGGATGTGGATGGTGCAAATTGGCAATATTTATATGCATATGCTTTGGACTTGGCTGCATTTTTGAAATTTTTTCAAGTTTCTTTTAACTAAATGTTTTTTCTTCTGTAACTAATAACTACATCACTATGGAACACATTGCGATCTTGTAATTAATTTTCCTCAAAATCCATTGCTTTAGAGAGTTGATGGTGAATTTAAGTACACTTATAAAGTTCTTGGGCATTGAGAGTTTGTCTTGAAAACTCACAAGCAAAATAACACACAACAAATTATTCCAAGAACTTGATTTTACATATATGAGAATGGACTATATAGCTTAGCATGAACGAATACTATTTTTTTAACAATTACTTGCAACATTTTACTTACAAAGTTTTGTGCTACTGTGATGTAGATTTTTCTAAAGTCCCACCACTATATCTAAGACTTTCCGTCCTATACTTACAACAATCTTCAGGGATATTTGGTCCTGAAAAATTATTAACATGGCATTTCAAATTCGTTGTATAATAAATATTCCAACGTTTATAACAAAATATGATTATTATCTACATCAACTAGACACCCTTCAATTCAATGCTCTTTGGAAATTTGAGTCATACATTGAAGAAAAAGGATTAAGTATGGAATGATTCATATAGAAACAAACTATAATTTACTATATATAAACAACAATAATTTATATATAAAAGACATTCAATCACATGAAAATGAAAGATAGAAAAAGTACATTGAAGAAAAAGATTAAATATGAAATGATTCATATAGAAACAAATTATAATTTACTATATATAAACAACAATAATTTATATATAAAAGACATTCAATCACATGAAAATGAAAGATATAAAAAGTAAATTGAAGAAAAAGGATTAAATATGGAAGATAGAAAAAGTACATTGAAGAAAAAAGATTAAATACAGAATGATTCATATAAAAACAAATTATAATTTACTATATAAACAACAATAATTTATATATATAAAACATTCAATCACATGAAAATAAAAGATATAAAAAGGTACAAATATTTCCCAAAACCAAATTGTTTAAAAACTACCTCTAATTAACTATATATAGAAATGATACTTTATTTTAAAAACATATATTTTATTTACAAAATATATTTAACTCTATAAAAAAAACACACTTTATTTTCAAAGTACATCTGATTATATAAAATCAATACTCAATTTACAGAGGACATCCAAATATATTAAAAAAACTTACAAATATTTCTCAAAAGTGTTGAGAAAACTACATAATGTATTGAAAAAAATCAACTATGCAATAACCACTCAATAACTATCGCAAAAAATATTCAATAACTATTGCAAAACATGAAATCTGTTTTTTAAAACAATAATTCAATGGTTCAAAATAAAAACAACACGATATTCCTTCAATGGAAAATTATACTTATCACTATACCTTTCAAATCGAAGATTTTCTCTTTTTTCATTGGCCTTCATAATAAGTTTTACACACTTTAGAATATAATGAAGAAAAGTGTTGGAAACTACATCTAGAGTTAAATCCTAACAACCATAAGGAAGATGCCAAGAAGAAGAAACTTCTAACCACATATTCAACCAATCAAGTAGAAAGTATCTTAGATGTGGATGAGAATATTTCTTGTAGTTCAGTGCAAAAGGAAGTGAATCTGAGTAGCCTTCATTGTAAGGAAGAGAAGGAGATGAAAAAACTCTTCCATATCAAGATCACGATCAAGAATACCAAGGTAGATGCTCTATTCAATTATGGTTCATAGTCCAATCTCATAGCATTCGATATGATCAACAATATTAGGTTGGAAATTCATGGTCATCCTCTCCCATATCTATTGCCATGGATGAACAAGGATGTAGAGATCAAGGTCATGATACATTGTAAGATCAAATTTGTTGTAAGTGCATATTATATTGATGAAGTGGAGTTAGATGTAGTACCCCTTGACATGTGTGGAGTATTTTTTGGAATCCCCTGCAACCTTAGAGGTTTAAGCCTCCTTGATAAGTTGCAATCTTCATGAGGAGAGAAAAATACTACTGCTTTATAAAGTATGGGAAGTATTTCATCATCAATGCACATAAAGGTATATCAAAGATGTCACTGGTAAGTGTTAACCAAGCCAAAAAAATGATTAGTTCAAGTAAGAATTATGTTTTGTTTTTATTATGAGAGAATTGGCTAGGTGATGACTCAATAAGAGTAAAGGAATTAGTTGGAGGATTTTTCGCAGGAATACAGAGAAGTGTTCCAGGAAGTGGAGAATGAGATACATTTTTTTCCTGACTCCCCATTACCAAATATTGGGTTGTATAGATAGTTTATTCTGGAAGCAGACGAAGTGAAGAAATAGTTGCAATGACTATTGGAGCATGGAGTTATTCAAACAAGCACCTCATCTTGTGGTTCACCTATCATCATAGTACCCAAGAAGAATGGGACTTGGAAAATGTGTATCGCCTACAGATATTTGAACAAGATTATACTCAAGAATCAATACTCTCTGCCTAGGATGGATTATTTGTTAGAATAGTTGTAGCGTGCCAATACTTCACCAAGTTAGATCTCAAATCAAGATACCACTAGGTGCATGTCAAATAAGATGACACCTACAAGACCACCTTCAAGACAAGGTAATTTTTGTATGAATGGTTGGTCATTCCATTTTGTTTATGTAATGCACCAGCTACACTGATGAGATTGGTGAATGATGTATTTGCATGCATATTTAGATTTGTTTGTTATAGCTTATTTGGATGATATATTAGTTTATAGATCTACCTGGGAGGAGCATATATCACATCTCATGTAGGTTATAAGGATTTGAAGAAGCACCAACTACTGGCTACCCTCAAGAAATGTGATTTTTCTCAGCATCCTTTGGTATATTTGGGGTATGTGATTGGTGGAGGGAAGATCAAGATAGATCTTGAAAAGATGGAGGCTATCATAAAATGGCCAGTTCCTACTAATATCACAGAAGTTAAGAGATTTTTTGTGGAAACATGGTACCTATGGAACTTTATAGCATATTTTTCAGTGGTAGTTGCACCACTCCATGCTATAACAACCAGTGGTAAGATTTTTCAATGGGGAAAGAATCAACAAAAATGTTTCGATGAGTTGAATTAAAAGACGAGTCAAACACCAATTATTGCATTGCCTAACTTGCAAAATCCCTTCAAAGTGGAGACAGATGCAAGTGGGTATGCTATGGTAGTACTTTTGATGAAGGAGGTAAGTCAGTATGCTATCATTCCAAGATGTTTCATGGGAGAGTTTTGAACTACCCTACATATGATAAGGAAATCTATGATTTGATTCAAGTTGTTAAGAAATGGAAGCATTATCTGATGGGAAAGGAAACCATTATATACACATGGATCACCATCCAATGTAGTATTTGAAAGATCAGAGCAAGCTACAACAAACCAGACATTACAAGTGGATGGGGTTTTGCAACAATTTCATCTAGTCATTAAGTATAAGAAGGGAAGCACTAATAAGTTGGTATAAATTCTTTCAATGCCACCCACATCCAATATTATAGCTTTGGGAACTCTTATGCACATCGAGCATTTTACCCATGATGCATACAAAGAGGCATACACAGAAGATGAGGACTTCGAGGAGGTGTTTCATCAGCCACAGGGCCAAAGTCATGTAGAAGAAGGTGACAATAAGGTTGACTATCATCTCTAGAATGGGTTACTCTACAAGCTACACAATTGTTGTGTTCCTAAAGGTGAATGATTGTAACTTATTAGAGAGGCTAACACCTCCAAGGTTGGAAGACATTTTGGTGTTAGGAATATAATTGATAACTTACAAAGGTATGTGTATTGGCCAAAAATGCAAGAAGATGCAGCTTGATTTATTAGAAGATGCATACTTTGTTGTACCAGTAAGACCAGTAATAGAAAGTAAGGTCTATAACATCCCTTACCTATACCCACTCGAAGTTGGGAAAGAATTTCCACAGATTTTGTGGGAGGTTTACCAACAAATAGGAAGGGACATGAATATTTATTTATGGTGGTCCATAGGTTCAAAAAGATGTGAATTATTATGCCTTGCAAAAATACCATCAAAGGATAAGAAGTAACGAACTTGTTCTTTGAATAGGTCTAGGTGCACTTTGGATACCAAGGAACATCATCTCGGACAAGGATACCACATTTCTCATTTCCTTTTGGACTATACTTTGGGAGAAGATGGATACTAAGTTTAAGAGATATAGATCATTCCATCCATAGATAGATGGGAAGATAGTAGTAGCCAATAAGACATTGGTGTAGCTTTTGAGGGGTTACAATCATAAGCATCCAAAAACCTAGGATGAAAAATTGATCTACATTCAACACTCTTATAACAAAACAATTCATACTAGTTATAACAGAACAACTCTTATCATGTTGATCATGTTATAACAAAACAATTCATATGAGTGGATGCCATGTCAACCCCTATTACTCAAACTTATAGGGCTAGCCACATATTTACTTTTGAAAAGATTGTAGAAGGTCCAAATCATATCACTAATTGAGGGTTGAGGAATTCAAAACCATAACCCTAGACAACTATTGAGCTATGTTAAATACCAGGCCACTAGGAGGAGAAAGGGTCCTATTCTTTAGCATTGTATTTTTTCCATACTTGAGTAAATCATCTAGGAGTGTTATTTTGAGAGCATAACAGAAGATGAAAATATTATGTAGCATCCATATAGGAAACAATGTCAATCGAAACTCCACAGTGAGTGCCACTTTCTTTGTATTTTCATTTCCATAACTAAAGAAAAGATAACAGAGCATAGGCCTCACCTTCTAGCTTGTTTTTATCTTGTATTGGGTTTACCGAGATATATCTTGTGTTCATTTGTGTGGATGGTGTGTTCTTTTTCTCATTTCTTTCATTTTTTGTATTTTGGTTATTTCATAAATTCAAGAAAAGATAGAAATTAATTAATCTAGGATCTAAGGAAAATTAGTTTGCATAGTCTAACATTTCAAAATATTATAGATCTATTTTGATGAATTTCTTAGTGGAATATCAACAAAAATGTATAGATCACTTATATAGCATGATGTCCATCCTTGGACTCTACGTAGGTTTTTATATGCATGTTAGAGTATCCTTTCTTATTTGAAGAGGTTCAACTAGTAGAAATGTTTGTCAAACTACCATGTTAGCTATTAATTTATATTAGTAGTGCCCTTAGTTAGTGTAAAAAATCAATTGCAGTATGGTATCCCTATTGGGGTTTTCTATTACACTAACCTCATAAATCTAAGTTAAACATGAACCACTAACTTACTAACCGCAACCCACTAGCATGAACCCTTTAACACTTAACCCATTACCCCTTAAATAAATAACCTCAACTACTAATCTAATAACCCCCTCACCACTAACCCACTAACCAAGAGTCCCTCTAACCATTGATCCACTAAATCACAATCCCCTAATGATTAATCAACCAACCAAGTAATGTTCCCTCATCACTACTCATTAATTCCCTAACTACTATGGTTGACTATGGTTGTATAGTCAAACATGGTAAACTATGGTCAAATATTGTTATCCATGATTAATGCTACTAACCCACTAACCCATAAATCATTTAAAGGTTGTCCAACTAACCCTAACCCATAAATCATTTAAAGGTTGTCCAACTAACCCCTTAAAAGGCGTGTTCTAAGTAGCTTTGTTACTCATCACACTTGTTTTTAATTTAAAAATCATTTTAAATTTATGATGTTTAATTCTTTTGTCATTAAAAATAATAATTTTATCATATTCAAAATTACAATTTTAGTAAAAATTGTATAACAAAATTAAAATGTTCAAAGTTATTGATTAATTTGCTCTATTTTATTTTACTTTGTTAAATTATTCCATAATCAAACATACATATGATTTGGGTTATACATTTTATGCTATTGATTAATATCTCCTCTTTTATTTAAATTTATTAAATTATTTAATGATCAAATATGTTGGGTTATATTTTTACAAGATTATTATTTTTCTTTGGTAAATTTTAATGTACAATTTTTTATTTAGTACTAAAATTTATATTGTGTGGAAATTACATTTTTACTTCCTTTATAGATATTGCAAAATATATTGTTGTGTGGAATTGATATTCTATACTAGCTAAGTAGACTTGTCTTAGTATGAGATGAAGGTTCTTCATTTCATCCTCATAATGCATCACATGGGTTGAATTTCTCTTTTGAGTTTCCTTTTCATGTCCCAAACATGATATTTTTCTCTCCCATTTGAGTGAAACTATGAAGTTGAACTCTGATTTTTGGCAAAATTAGTTTTCATAGTATAACATTTCAAAATATTATAAATCTATTTTGATGAATTTCTTAGTGGAATATCAACAACACTTTATAGATCACTTATATAGAATGATGTCCATCCTTAGACTCTACGTAGGTTTTTATATGCGTGTTAGAGTATCCTTGCTTATTTGAAGAGGTTCAACTAGTAGAAATGTTTGTCAAATTATCATGTTAGTTATTAATTTATATTAGTAGTGCCCTTAGTTAGTGTAAAAAATCAATTACGGTATGGTATCTCTATTGGGGTTTTCTATTACACTAACCTCATAAATCTAAGTTAAATATGAACCACTGACTTACTAACCGCAACCCACTAGCATGAACCCTTTAACACTTAACCCATTACCCCTTAAATAAATAACCCCAACTACTAATCTAATAACCCCCTCACCACTAACCCACTAACCAAGAGTCCCTCTAACCATTGATCCACTAACTAACAATCCACTAATGTTTGATCAACCAACCAACTAATGTTCCCTCATCACTAACTCATTAATTCCCTAACTACTATGGTTGACTATGGTTGTATAGTCAAACATGGTAAACTATGGTCAAATATTGTTATCCATGATTAACGCTACTAACCCACTAACCCATAAATCATTTAAAGGTTGTCCAACTAACCCCTAACCCATAAATCATTTAAAGGTTGTCCAACTAACTCCTTAAGAGATATGTTCTAAGTAGCTTTGCTACTCATCACACTTGTTTTTAATTTAAAAATCATTTTAAATTTATAATGTTTAATTCGTTTGTCATTAAAAATAATAATTTTATCATATTCAAAATTACAATTTTAGTAAAATTTTTATAACGAAGTTAAAATGTTTAAAGTTATTGATTAATTTGCTCTATTTTATTTTAGTTTGTTAAATTATTCCATAATCAAACATACATATGATTTGGGTTATACATTTTATGCTATTGATTAATATCTCCTATTTTATTTAAATTTATTAAATTATTTAATAATCAAATAGGTTGGGCTATATTTTTACAAGATTATTATTTTTTTTTGGTAAATTTTAATGTACTATTTTTTATTTAGTACTAAAATTTATATTGTGTGGAAATTGCATTTTTACTTCCTTTATAAATATTGCAAAAGATATTGTTGTGTGGAATTGATATTCTGTACTAGCTAAGCTAGACTTGTCTTAGGATGAGATGAAGGTTCTTCATTTCATCCTCATAATGCATCACATGGGTTGAATTTCTCTTTTGAGTTTCCTTTTCATGTCCCAAACATGATGTTTTTCTCTCCCATTTGACTGAAACTATGAAGTGAAACTATGAAGTTGAACTCTGATTTTTGGCAAAAAAAGATTTTGTAGACGCTTGATTGATGTGAATTTTCAGTGCTCAATTAAAAAGTTAAGACCTCAATCGAGTGATTTAACAAGTCCTTAATGAATAATTTGTCCTAAATCCACACCATCAATCAAGGTCTCATAATTTTATGGAAACTTCCACACACTACAAATAATTTTGTTTCATTTCTCAACCATCAAAGCAACAACTTTTATACACATGGAACATGCCAAACTATGACTAAGATAACACATCAACACCATCATATCATGTACAAAGAGAGGTAGGTTATTCATATTTTTTTAAATAAATGA
>SNQJ01S0039818.1:122189-151232 GCA_010110895.2 Picea sitchensis
TTGATCACAAACGTGAAATTCTGCATGTACTCTACCCATTTTGCATGCTTCTGGTTCAACTTCTCCTGTTGACTCACAAACTGCAACGCATGATTATCGTTGTACATAACAAATTCCTTGGGTATTAAGTAATTCCTCCACTTCTTCAATGCCTGTATGATGGCATAAAACTCTTTATCATACGTGGAGTATTTCATATTTCCTTCATCTAGATTCTCACTGAAATATGCTATTGGCCTGTCATCCTGACTCAAGACCCCACCTACGACATATCCGCTAGCATCACATTTCACCTGAAATGTTTTCTAAAAGTTTGGAAACACTAACACTGGTTGCTCTGTGATCTTCCGCTTCAACAAGTTGAAGCTCTTCTCAGCCTCTGTTGTCCAATGAAAAAAATTATGTCATTTTTTCACGGTGTCCATCATTGCTGCGCTAATTCCACTAAAATTTCTAATGAATTTTATGTAGAAACTAGCCAAACCATGGAAACTCCTCACCTCGAAAACGTTTCTCGGTGATGGCCAATTCTTGATCACGTCCACCTTACTCGGATCCATCTTCAACTCATTTGCTGAAATAACAAAGCCCAAATAAATGAGCTCCGTCTGCATAAATGAAGACTTCTTCATATTGATCAACAACTTCTCTTGTTGTAGCTTCCTCATCACAATAGCCAAATGCTTTAAATGCTCATCCTTGGTCTTGCTTAAAATCAGTATATCATCCAGATACACGACCACAAATTTTCCAATGAATTCTCTCAGGACTTCATTCATCAGCCTCATGAATGTACTCGACGCGTTTGTCAAACCAAACGGCATGACCAGCCATTCGTACAAACCTTCGTTTGTCTTGAATGTTGTCTTCCATTCATCACCCTCTCTCATGCAAATCTGATGATATCCGCTTTTCAGATCAATCTTTGAAAAATAATTTTCCCCACTCAGGCAATCCATCAGATCATCCATCCTCGGTAGTGGAAATCTATACCTGATGGTAATCTTGTTGATCGCTTTGGAGTCTTTACACATTCTCCAGCCTCCATCTTTCTTCGGACTTAGCACTGTTGGAACAACACACTGACTCAGGCTCTCCCTGACTAATCCTTTATCCAATAAATCCTGGACCTGGTTCTTGACCTCCTCATTTTCTTGTGGCGTCAACCTGTACGCTGCCTTGTTCGGAAAACTAGCTCCTGGTATGAGGTCTATGTGGTGACTTACACTTCTCATCGGTGGCAACGAATGAGGTAATTCATCCATGATGATATCAGCAAATTCTCCCAGCAGTTCCTGAATCTCATCTGGCAAGTCGTCCACTCTTGTGCTAGTCAGGACAATTCTTGGTTTCCTGACCACAAAGAATTGTGGATTTTCCTTCTTCTCCATTTCTGTGAGAAGTTCCTTCCCACTCATGAGAAGTATTGTGTTTTTTACTTACGGCTTTACCTCTTTATCCTTTATTGGAAGCAACTTATGGGTTCTCCCATTCTTCTCCAGAGTATATGTGTTCAACTTCCCATCGTGAACCACATTTCTGTCATACTTCCATGGTCTACCCAATAACAAATGACATACATCCATGGGAATGACATCACACAGAATTTTATCCTTATAATTTCCTATCTTGAATTCAACCAAGCATTGTTTAGAGACACTTACCCGGTGTCCTTTTTGTAACCACGAGACTTTATATGGACTCGAGTGCTTAGTTGCTTCCAGCTCCAACTTTTCTACCATTTCGGATGAAACGAGGTTGTCGGTGCTTCCGTTGTCCACAATAACTTTGCATTTCCTGTCCTTGGCTATGCAAGCTATCCTGAACAGTCTTCTCCTCTGAGTTGTGTCCTCCACCTCCTTCTCGGGTGTTAAGAGAACTTTATGCATCCCAAGCGATCTTCCGCTGTTTGCATCTTCGTTCTCAGCATCACGCCCCTGCGCTTCTGTGATGTGAGCTTCTCCTGTATCCTTCCTCTTCTCTGGACACTTGAATGACTTGTGCCCATTCTTTCCACATGTAAAACATGTGATTACTCCTCCTCTTCCTCTTCCTCGACCTCTAGTACGAGGAAGTGTGTTTGCATCAGCATAATCTCCTCGCTGATCATTTTGCAGTCCTCTCTAGTCAACATATGGCTGCCTCTATTGTGAGGTTCCACCTCTCTCAACCTTACCCTGAGGTCTTTTCCACTCCTCCTTGGGCTTCTGGAATTTCTCCTGGGCAACTGCCTTGCCTCTGGGCTGACTCCTGCCTCACCCTCGCTGACCTTACTTACAGCTCAGCTTCTCCTCGGCTTTCAGAGCCATTTGGTACGCATCCTCCACCGTCCTGATGGTTACTATGCTTAACTCATCCTAAATGTCGTATCTTAAACCATTCAGGTATCTCGCCACCTTTTCATCATCGCTCTCCCAATGACCTGCTCGAATATTGAGCTTATAAAATTCTTCGGTGTACTCTTTCACCGTCATCAACTTTTGTCTCAGGTTCTGCATTCGCCTGAACAGTGTGATCTGATAATCTCTTGGGATGAATTTCGTCTTCATCTTAGCGATCATTCGATCCCATCTTTTGATCTTTTGTTTCCCCTTGGAACGTCTGTCTGCTTGAAGCTCGTCCCACCATAAGGCTGCATGCCCCTTCAACTGGGTGACAACATGTCTAACCTTCTTTTCCTCTTCGATCTCCTCATAATCGAAGTAGGTGTCAAGAGCTCAGATCCAATCCAGCAACTCTTCTGCATCCAGGCTTCCCTCGTAGACTGGAATATCCATTTTCGCCTTTGCACCCATCCTGGCAATGGCTTTGATCAACCGCTCGGTTGATGCATCCTCTGCTATGACTTCTTCTGCATGTCCAGCTTCCTCTTCAACCTCGAAATCACTAAGATCCCCAGCGCCAACTCCGCGTCTCTGCGCTGTCTCCATCTCTTCAAGCCTTGCTCGAAGATCTCTCATTTGGCGCTCCATTTCTGGATTTCCTGCCGGCCTACCTCTTCTTCGTGCATCCCTGTCCTCCGGACTAGGTGACTTCCTTTCTCTTCTGGGCGGCATAATGAATCCTCTTTTCTTCTACATAAATCAAAGATATTCCCGCTCTGATACCACTTGACGCAAGTCGTGTGTATCAGAGTGCTTTCCTCTTCTTCACTCCTCTTGCCTGAAATATACAGACAAGATATCCTTGCTCTGATACCACTTGGTGAACGACCGTTCTACTACCACTCTGACAACGCAACCCGCTCCCCTCATAGCACAATCGTCTACACCAGGACCTTCTCTTCTCTCGGCCCGAAGAGTACAATACTCTTCTATCTTCCTATCGAAATATCTGCACCCACAGTTCACTTACGCAATCCTCCTTCCTATTATTCGGAGGAGCGGAACTTCGCTACTCGTGATTTCAAGCGTTATGCGTTACTTCCTCGGATCCCTGAGACCCGAGATGTGTCAGTCAACGCTGACTTTCTTCCTCCATTATCGGGACCTCGCTCTGTCTCCCTTCATCGATTGGAGCACCAAACATTTGTAGTTCAAACTCCCGATGACCCGATGTGCCGAGATGCCGACACCTTCGCGATCTCATTTCCTCGGACTCTCGCTATTCGCGCAACCGACTGATTCCAACCTCGGTTTCCGATGCCTGAGATGATAAAAAATCGAGTCACCTATCACGTCACCACTCTCGTGGTCCCCACGATCTACGAAATTCCTCGGAACCTCGCTCCTCGCGATTTTCACGGCCAAATTTTCAACTCGCTTCCACGCGATATCCCGATATATCCAAACCACGAATAGAGTCACGCTCCTCATGATTTTCGTTCGACGCCCCTGCTCTTATGGACTTCAAACTTCTTCGCCTCGACTGTAGACTTCACGTCCACTTTCCTTCTTGAACAGTCCCCGAACAAGAAGTGTCTCTCCACAAGACTTATTCGTAAATCTGCGTCTAGCCTATGCAACCTGCTCACGCACAACTTTTCTCCGCTGTCCTTCGACAACTTCGAAGACCTATCTGTTCTAAGCTTCCACAACTTCAATTCCCTCAGGAAGAAGCTCTTGCATGCACTCCTTGTGGAAAATCTTCAAAAACACCTAAGTTTCGAAGTCTTCTCGACTCTGCGCACGCCTACAGCAACAATCTTTCACTTCCCTTTTCTCAGAATCACAATTCTGAGACTTCTTCTAGCCTGCGCACACCTTGCACGGATTCAATGCTAAACCTGCACTTCTGAGAACTTATAACAAAATCTTTCTCTACTTGAACCCTGCAGTCACGCACTCCTTGCGGACAAATTCAATTGCACTCCTTGCAGGAATTCTCTGGTTCAAGATTGAGAAACGATCGAAACTAATTCCCTGTTCTCACAGACTTCATTTCAACCATGAAATCACATACACAGCATATAAGAGCAAATGTATAACAAGAAGCAAACATTCACGAGCACATAAGCAACATACACAGAGAAACAACACCAGCCATGAAATTGAATCAAAGACTCTCTTCTATTAATTCAAATCTGTACATGGGGTTTTTCACGGTTTTTCTCTGCTTTCTCTTCTATTCTCGCTCCTGAATGAATAATACAATGTACAAAGGAGGGTGTCTATATCCGTTCTCCCTCTCGAATTCTACTACTATCAAATCTACAATTTAATTCCTATCTGACAACATTAAATCTATTAAATGCCTTCTTATCTATTAAGGACGAGAGCTTAAAGGCTCAAGGTCCCTTTTACAATACAAGTGCGCTTCTTTATAAATTCCTTCATTAAAGAGCGGCGCAACAACTTCCCAAAGTATTTCCAAAATGTGCGCTGGCTTATCCAGCTGTTTTCTGCTTGATGTGTTGGCTCGCTTGATGAGTGAGCGATGCTCCTGCATCACTGGAGCGTGCTCTATCGATGGCGACCTCCATTCTCCGAAAGAAAGCTCGAGCTGAACAATTGGCTCTGCATGCCATCATTGCGGAGATGGGAGTCAGATGTATCAGCGAAACCATGACAATTAAGCCTAGAGACAGGCAGGAGGATGTTGTTGCGGATGCGTTTCCCACCTGTTACGTGGAATAAATTTCATTCATGGAAGACTTGGAAACCACCCCGGAACCCCAAGCCATGGAGGCGAAACACCAGGATGGAAGCGACCCAAAAATTTCTCTAGCAGATGACATCCCCGGGTGCATTGTTGAGGAAATTCCCTGGCCGAGTGACTACAGCCCAACCAGCCATGATATGCAGGCAACGTTCGAGGAAGAAACGTGGGATAAAACTAGAGCAGAAGCGAACGCGGACAAGAATAACTCAGCAAGGAAGGAAGAAGCGGATGGTGCAGAGCTGATGGAGCTCGAAGCTGGAATTGGAGCGACCGTGGAATTGAGGGATGTATCCCTCAACGATGTGGGTAATGTCTTGCATGGTTCTTTCCTCCGTGTAGAGCATCTGGCTCTAGTGTTTGAACTCCGAGGCCACATGGAAGACCTGGAGCACAGATCCCTTCTCATGGGCCAGCGTCTGGACCTGCTCCTTGATGCATACTCCAATACTCCAGCTAAGCGGAAGTTCCCTCTCTACGCGCAGGCATTTGCCATCCCGGCTAGGTCCACTTGGCAGACAAGCAAGGGCGACACGTCACTGGGTATCTAGGTCTTTTGTGTTTTTTTTGTTTCTTAATTTTATCATGCTACTGTTACATGTTCACTTGGACTATAGCCATCTGTCCTAGTTTCCTCTGGACAGGACAGATGCTATTTTGTTTCTTTGTTTTATCATGCTATTGTTATATGTTCTCCAAACTATGCTGGTTTCCGGTAAACGACAACATTTTTTGTGACTCAGACCTATATCTCTGTACATTTTGTCAAAATTTCTTCGATAACTTAATATAGCAGGTTCCACCTTTTTTTACTCAAAAAAAAAAAAATTATTAAAAAAAACATAATATATAATAATTCTTATAAAACATAAATATCCATAATATAGGACCATATTTTCAAAACTAAATATAAAAAATTCGTTTTTAGAAAATGACATTTTTTCCACTCACCATGCTATGGTGTAATTGATAACAAAAATGATATAATAATTATATAAATAATTAATCAACACTTTCAATAATATAATGGTCATAGTAATATTGATGATTAGTCGATTGATCTTAATATAAACCATATTATATAATGGTTATAGTAATATTACGATATTATATAATGGTTATAGTATGCATATCATTGTAAATTTTACTAGCAATAAGTGGAGAAGATTTCATACATCAATTTGATGTTTAATTTAAATGTAACTTTAACAATAAATTATTATTATTATTATTATTAATCAATTAATTTAAATACAAATTATTTTAAGAAATATATTTATATTTTATAATTAATGGATTCATACAAGAATGAAAAGATGCAATTTATTCTATCCCATTTTTTATTATAAATAGCATAAATAACTTACCGACTCTCAAAATATGGGTCAACCAAAATTTCTCATTTTTTAAATTAAAAAAATAAAAAAGTATATCAAGTTATGACTATGTTATAATTTTGTCATTATGAATCTCTTATTTAAATATTTCAATAATTTTTATCATTTTATAACCATTATCACAATTGTTATCATAGTTATTTTATAACGATTATCACAATATGTTATCTTTTTAAAATTAATAAAAACACTAATTAATTTTGATATTTAATTATGTTTAAATAAATAAATAATATTTTTTATTTTCTTACATTTAAATAAAAAATGAAATTGTCAATTAATATTATTTTGTAATTTTCTTACAAAAATATTTTTTTATTTAATAATTAAACATATTCAAATATTTAATAAAACAATTATATAAATAAAATTACTATAGTTAAATAATTATATAAATAAAATTACTATAATTTATTTATTTATTATTTTTGTTTTTATAATAAATTATATCATTTATTTATATAAGTAATTTTTTTTATATATGTATTTTTTTGGTAACCACTCAACAACACCACATCCCAAATTTAATTTCAATCTATTAATCTCATTATTATAATTAATCATTCATAACATCTTCATATAATGTGCACATGTAAACTATGAAATAACCCATCTCATTGTATATGTAAAAGTTATTCTTCTATGGGGGAGTCATTTTTTAGTCCCTGCCAAAGGCGTAGAGAGACTATAGTGATTGATAATTCGTTGACTTTATATTAGTTTGTCGTTTGATTACAAATTTTTGCATAATCTTTATTGCTCGAACTACATAACTAAAACCATTATTTTTTATATAATGAAAAAACCCTTATATGTCATGATGTCATTGTTGGATTTACTTCACACACACCTAGGATTTATTTTTCCTAAGGTTTGTCCTTGTTTATTAGTTATAATTAGTCATTATCTAGTATCCTATAATTTAGGGGAGAATATTCCACCTAGAGAATATTCTCTTTCAATTGACACTTCAGTTTGACTAGTTGAATTGAGTTTAGAAGCTGCATTGGTTTTGTCACCATGCAACATTGGGATCATCACCATGCTAATTCAACCTTGCCTTGGTATCATCACTAGAGTGTCTCATTAGCCTTGATTCCCTGAGTTAACTCCTCACTACTCTCTGTTCAGTCAGTTAACTAAAGACTAGTTGACTAGTTAACTCAGCTAGGTGGCAGTTCACTCCCGTAACTGCATGAGAGACTAGACTAGGTGGAAATTCACTCCCGTAACTACTAGTGTGTGTTCAAATCACTCTAGACCACCACTATGGCTCATTGGTTATCCTCCAGTCGAACTCATTGATCTATACATAGTATATCATGTGTAAACTATTCATTATTCAAAACAGTTAATGAGAATTCTTCCATTCTTTCTCTCCTTATTCTTTCTCCAATTCTCTCTACAAATGTGTGTATTATTGTTTATATAGATCTATTATGTGCAGGTTCAACACATTTACATAGTATCAAAGCTAATGGGCTGCTAAGCAAAATCTACACCAAAATTTATTGCACATACAAAAGATTGAAGACAACGGAAAGATGGAATTCGAAAAAGAATTCATTCTTACACCTTAGAACTATTTTGCGTTGAAGGAGAAACTATCCATACATCTTCGAAACAGAGGGTTGTATAGGTTAACCTTCAATACAGAAACAAAACCAACAACAGCCATAGAAAAATCCAAGTACTTAAATCGCATGGATGAGGCACTCGGAACAATTTGCAGTCTTATTTCTCCCGATCTCGTTTTTCATATATCTTCATGTAAGAATACCAATGAAGCCTGGACCACCTTGGAAGGGCTCTTTGGAAAACATGATGAGATGAGGAGAAACATGCTAGAGGTGGATCTGCTCACATTGGATCCAAAAATCTTTGAAAATATCCAAGATTTCTTTACAAAATTCAAGGATTTACTATCGCAAGTCAAATCTTGTGGGGTTGATAAATCGAAGGAGGAGAAACAAATGGTTCTCACCATTCTCTCCAAGCTTGGTCCTGAATTCTCTATATTTGTATATACATTCCATATTGTCAGATCCTCCTCTGGAGCCACCTGGAAGATTCCTTCTCTTGAGGACTTTATCGAATCCCTGACACAATATCAAACCAAGCTCATCAACATGGGCACAATCAAAGGCCCAAGGAAGCATGCACTCGCTGTGCATGATGGAAGACACAAATATCAGAAATCTAAAGATAAATATAAATGGAAATCTCATGCACATCCTAAGAAGGAAGGGTACACAAAACCCTTCACCGATGCCTTCGGATCCAAAGGGGAAAAGGGAAGAAAAGGGGAGAAATCCATGTACTGTCACAAAGGATTCCATCCAGAATACGCATGCATGAAAAAAAAAAATATCTTATGTCTTAAATACTTCAACAAAACAACCTTGGATATTGCATCCTCGAGGGTGCAAAGAAGAAGAAGGAAGAAGATTTGAATTCCAGGAAAAGCAATTCTAGCCATGCCTTGATTGCAATCAACTCCTCTCTCGATGCTTGGATCCTAGATTCAGGAGCATCACATCACATGGCTTCCTCAGAAGAAATCTATTCTTCATTGGATGCATGCAAAAGTCCTCCTATTCTAATGGGGCACAACTCTTCTATCGAAGTCACCGGCAAAGGAAGGATTGAATTCACCAATGGAAGCTTCGAGAATGTGCTACATGTTCCCAAAATTTCTTTCAACCTTCTCTCCATGTATCAGATGAAGAATTCTAGCACTGGAAATAAATTCATATTCACACCAAACTCCGTGGACATCTACGACCGGAAAACCAACCCCAAGGTTTCTACCGGTGAGGTAAATCATCAGTCAATATTGTATACATTTTCTGAATTCATTGAATCTGATTCTACTTTACTGCTTACTCATGCTGACGAAAGTAGTAGGATATGGCATGAAAGGTTTGGAAATTTGAATTTCAGATACATGCAACATCTTAGTAAGCAAATATTCGGTGATGGTCTACCAGACATCCATTTCTCCAAGGGAGTATGTGAGGGATGTGTTCTCGGAAAACACCCTCAAGAGAAATTCAACAAAGGAAAGTCTCAGCGAGCTTCCGCACATTTAGATTTGATCCACAATGACCTTATGGGTCCTTTTCCGCATCCATCCATCAACAAAGTGAGGTTTGTTCTCATTTTTGTTGATGATTTCTCACGTTTTACTTGTATCTACTTTCTCAGGAAAAAATCTGAGGTCTTTCAAAACCTCAAAGATTTCAAAGCCTTGGTTGAGACACAGTCCGGAAAGAAGATCAAATTCCTCCAAACTGATAATGGGGGAGAGTATGTAAATCATGAGATCCATATTCTTTTCCATGAGGTAGGGATTCTATTGTAGCACACAGTTCCCTATACTCCGCAACAAAATGGAGTTGTTGAGTGGAAAACCAGATCTCTAAAGGAGATGGCATCTTTCATGTTGCATGCAAAGTCACTACCATAAAGACTATGGGTCGAAGCACTTAATTTTGCAACATACATCCAAAACAGATCTCGTCATATATCTTTCAAGGATAAGACCCCCTAAGAGGCTTGGAGTGGCCTCAAACCGGAAGTGACCCACTTTCACATTTTTGGTTCACGTGCATGGGCTCAGATTCCCTCTGAAAAGAGGAAGGCACTTGATCCACAGAGCACTGAGTGCATTTTTGTTGGATACCCCAATGGTGTGAAGGGATATCAGCTTACTAATATTTCCTCGAACCAGTTCATCATTGAGCGTAGTGTCCAATTTGAGGAAAGTGTCTCGCATGTACCTCAACAGCTGCATGCAAACACCTTCACTCTTCCACCTACCTGAGATGATGAGAATGCACATGTCCACTCTTCTTCAGGCGAGGGTTCTGATTCAGAGGACTCAGATTATTCAGATTCAGAGTCAGTACATTTGGATGCAGAGTCAGAGCATCGAGATGTAGTTGTAGAGCTAGAGAAGAGGCCCAAGTGGGCACAGACTACTCTTCAGGTTGTAGGGGATCTCGTTGGTGATCCAGTCGATACTAAGAGGACTCTATGTGATTTCTAGGAGCCTCATGTTTCACTCACAGCCACTGAACCATTTCCCTCCATGCATCTTTTCTTGGTTTATTCTTCAGAGCCACAGTCTTATGGCGAGGCTACTGGAAATCCATTTTGGTAATCCGCCATGCAGGAGGAGTACAACTCCCTCCTTGAGAACCAAACTTGGGATCTAGTTCCCCTTCCTTCTGGGAGGAAACTTGTTATATGTAGATGGGTCTACAGGACCAAGAGTGCACCAGATGGAAATATCAATAGATACAAATCCAGGCTTGTCACCAAAGGCTTTCAGTAGGTTCATGGTATTGACTATGATGAGACCTTCACTCCAGTAGCGAATATGGATTCCATACGATTGACACTTTCCATTGCGACAACCAAGGTATGGGAAGTCCATCAAATGGATGTGAAGGATGCATTTCTTCAGGGTGATCTCTCTGAGGATATCTACATGGAGCAACCCCAAGGATTTATGCAGGACTCGTCATTGTTCTGTCGACTAAAGAAGTCACTTTATGGCCTCAACCAGGCTCTGAGGACATGGTATGCCAATATGGATTCCTACCTGTTGTCACAAAACTTTATATGTTGTAAATCAAACGCAAATATCTACATGCTCAGGATGAATGATTCACTTCTACTTTTAGTTCTGTATGTTGATGATTTTCTGATCACTAGGTTCTCGACTTCAACGATTGTTGCAGTCAAGAGGATTCTACATGATAGGTTTTTGATGACGAACATGGGTTTGCTACACTTATTCCTTGGACTCAAGGTCATTCATGATGCATCAATCATCAAACTGTCTCAGGCCAAGTATGCACGAGATCTCCTTGAGAGATTTCACATGATAAACTGCAAGTCTGCTTTGACTCCTTTCCTATCAGGATTCAAACTTGAGGATGGTGGGGAGACTCCACTGGTTGACAACACACTGTACAGACAATGACTGGGGAGTTTATTGTATCTCACACACTCCAGAGAAGACCTCTCATATGTAGTTGGCGCAGTTTCCAGGTTCATGCAGGAGTCGCATGAGCTACATTGGATTAGGATTCATTATGCAGTAGACTCTACATTATATCTCATCAGGTTTACTGGTTCCAACTGGGCTGGAGATAACATTGATCGAAGTCCACATCTGGTTACTCACTCAGTCTTAGTTTCGGTCCTATCTAGTGGTCGATCAAGAAGCAAGTTGCCATTGCTCTATCTTCATTCGAGGTAGAGTACAGAGGGGTATTTAACATAACCATTCAGCCTATGTGGCCACAACACTTTCTCACTGAGTTGGGCATTCAGTTTCACTGGTCGATCGTCATCTGGTGTGACAACCATAACACTCTGAAGTTATGCAGAGATCCAGTTCAGAGGCAACAGATGAAGTGTTGATACTGAGAGGGGGGTGAATCAGTATCAAGTACAATTTAAAAACCTTTTTCAATTTATACTTAAACCATTCAATTATATCCAATGGTACAATTTAAAACCTTTTTCAATTTATAATTTAAACCATTCAATTATATCCAATGAGAAATGAACAATAGTATAAGAGTTACACCAATACACCACAATACACCATGCACAATATATGAGAATAATCAATAGATTTTGTTCAAGGGAAGTAATGACTTCCAAAGGTAGCTACAAATTTTCCAAATGTAAAGGAGGGATAAACATCCAAGAGGATACAACTCTCCAATATCAAGAGATATTTTAACCTCCATCCTTGCCCCCTTCCTTCCACCTAAGAATATATGAGAGATAATAAAATCTACATTAAATCATCACCATTAACCAATCATCAAATAGAACCCGATAATGCTTCCCGACTCTCACTGCACTTCTTAATTTCTTGGAGTACTTTGATCCTAGATAATATTACTCAATGTATTCTCTAAAACTCCTCCAATTTTCACTCCTTGAATCCTCCCCCAAAAAGAGGTTATAGAAAGAATGGTAGACTTTATTCAATTATGAATCATGAGAAGACCCAACTTGTACAAGATGATGCCCCACGCCAATATTTAACATCCCATTTGAAACTTGTACACAAGAAAATAAATTCTGTATTATTTCCAATGGAAGTGGTCCCACTTCATTTGGATTTCTAGTATGAAGAAGTTATGACTGCTTTACCTAACACTTGTTTATTGACTAGCTCAGACTCTGTCACAAACCCTATCTTCCACAGAGTGTATCTCCATAATTATAGCGAATCAAAAGCTAAAATGATTTTACCATAGGTACCTTTGATATGTCTTCTCGAAATGCCATAGATATTTCACCATCTGAATCGCTCTAGAAAAAAAATTATAGCAAAAATGGTAAGATGACCCGAAAATAACATGCCACCTTAGAACACACATCACCAAAAGACTTCATCCTCCCTTGTTCGGCCCTTTCTTTTACTCTTATCTCTAAAATTAGACTTGTATCAAATGAATATATAATGATGTTTATTTATACCATTTATGTCACTTCCTTTTAACATTAGGAGCCGACTCCACACTTTCTTATTTTGTAATTTTTCTTTAATTATTTTCTGTGGCTCACATACTTCCTTTTCAATTCACTTTGTCATCTTCTGTACTCCATTCTCAACCATGAGGATACACGTGACATGCTACATACCACGAGAAACAACATGATGTATATTATCCATTCATGGGTGGTTTATATGCATGTGCATTTCGTCTCATGTCCAAATACATTTCAATCTTGTGGTCCAGTTCCATGACTAGGGTTGATACATCAATGACAACAACCAATCTTCCAACAACCTCCCCTTTGTCATTGATGGCAACACTCATTCTCCCCTATCATCATGATCCAAATTTCTCTCCCCTTGACATCAATGGAAAAGGTTAGGTTTTCTCCCCAGCTTAATGGAAAAGGGTGACTTCTCTTTGGGGTTGCTCCCCTAAACATGTGGCACTCCACAATACTTCATCCTTATTTTTGGTCTTTGACATTTTCTTCCTTAGAATACTTTTATGTGGCTTTTGTATTCTCTCTCTCTCTCTTCATGTCTAGTATGTATATGTTGTTCGCTCTTCCTGTTGCAGTTGCAACAAATCTTACTGAGTTATTTTCTCCAGTTTCACATTTTTGGGAATCAAACTTGAGAGTGTATCTTTGATCACACACTTTACTAACATTGAGTAGATTATGATTCAAGTCTTCAACCAATAGAACATTCTTTGCTTTCTTACATTTTTATTCCACCCTACTACACCTCTCCAAGTATTTTGGACATATGAGTCATATCCAAATGCAACATTGCCATCCTTTCTCTTCAAGCTAATGAATTTGTCTTGATCCCCTGCACATGTGTGAAAAACATCCACTGCCTATGTACCATTTATTTTATTCTTTACATTCTTCAACAGTCAATGTTATTCGACAATTCATTGTTTGAATTCATTCTCCATAACTGATATTGGTATAGGGACATATTCATTCATATATCTGCAATCTTGTGCTTTGTGACCAAGATAATTGTAGTTGTAGCATACAATATTTTTGTCCATCAACTGCAAATGAATTATAACTTCATAAATCCATGATTATTTCCATATCTTTGTTTACATTATTCATACCAGGTATTTGTTCCTTTCTATTGATTCTACAATTAATTGCCTTTTGTATGTCCAAAATTTTGCAAGTATAACAATGACCAAGAAAGAAATTTTGATACCTTTGGAGTAAGGGCTTTGTGATGTCCATCCGGGTTCATGATCTATTCTTCTCAGAGTTTCCTTCATACTAATTGAAGCTTCTTTGATTCCTTAAGGTAGGAGGTCTTCTTGATATTCATCTCTTTGTAATCATTCCTTCTTCTCGTATCCTCGTCCACTTCTCATCAATTGTCCGTAGATCCTTCTTCACCTTTCTTGTTGGTATTTGCATCTTCTTTGTATGAAGTTTCACCCATGCATCTCAAGTGTAAGCAAGTCTTTTGGCACTTGAGAGTTTCCTTAATCTTCCTCAATGAGACAACTTTATTGTTCAAGTTTCTCACAATCTCTGGCCTTATTCATTTGGACATTCCTTACTTCTCCTATTCTTCTTCTTCTTAGAGTAGAGTTTTCAAGGAAATGTGATTTCTTCTCTTCGCTTATCAAAGTATTCTAATTATTTCTTCAATATTGCAACTGTCTTTTCACAACTAACCACCCACTTTAGTTTTCACGCTGCTGTCTTTGTTTCTGCTATTTCAATCCTCAACATGCTTCAATTTTTAAGATTCTCATCTTCTTGTTGAATAATTTCTACTTTTATGATTTTCTTCTTCTTCATTGTCATCTCTCATCCTTGGATGAGACATTAAAATTCAATATGTCCGCTCCCTTCACAATTAAAGCAAAAGAACCTACCTCTATTTTCTTCTTTGAAATCAGATATGTAATCTTCTTTCAACTTCTTTATTCCGCTTCTTCTTCTTCCCTTGCATAAAGGTCTGTAGCTTGTCCCAAAGCTCTTTTGCTGGATGCACATGATCCCACCTTGATTTCACTTACATCAGACTGGCTAATCCATCCAAGATGGTATCCATTTCCAATTTGTTGTTCATTCTTGCTTCCTCTTGAGCTGCAACCTTTGGTTTCTTCAAAGAATTATATCCTCAAGCAACCGAGAACCAAACATCTTCCCCAAGAGCTTTCAAGTAAGTTTCCATTCTATTTTTTCCAGAATTCAAAATTGCTTTCCATCAAATGGTGGAATCCAATTTGGAATGTTGTCTTCCATTTCTCAGTAGGATCTTCCTTCCAAAGTTGGTTAAACCGCATCAAGGTAACTCATTTCACCAATTATTGTTGATAATTGAATAGAATCAATGGTTTAAGTACAATTTTAAAACTTTTTCAATTTATACTTAAACCATTCAATTATATCCAATGAGAAATGAACAATAGTATAAGAGTGCTACACCAATACACCACAATACACCATGCACAATATATGAGAAATAATCAATAGTTTTTGTTCAAGGGAAGTAATGACTTCCAAAGGTAGCTACAGCCTTTCCAAATGTAAAAGGAGGATAAACCTCCAAGAGGAAGACACAATTCTTCAATATCAAGAGAGATTTAAACTCTCCATCCTGCGCCCTTCCTTCCACTCCAAGAATATATGAGAGATAATAAACTTTACATTAAATCATCACCATTAACCAATCATCACATACAACTTGATAATGCTTCCGAGACTTCTTCAATTTATACAATTTTTCAATTCTTGGAGTACTCGATCCTATAGACAATATTACTCAATGTATTCTCAAACCTCCACTTCCACCGCTGAATCCTCCCCCCAAAAAGAGGTTATAGAAGAATGGTAGACTTTATTCAATTATGGTCTCAGTTCGAAGACCCAACTTGTACAACATGCCCTACACTCAATATTTAACATCCAATTCTAAAAATTGCACACAAGAAACTAAAGTCCTACTTTTTCCAATGGAAGTGGTCCACTACATTTTGATTCAGATGGGTTATGGGATTGTTTTACCCGGAACACCTATTTATTGACTAGCTTCGTGACTGGTCAAAAACCCATTCCACAGAGTTTATCTCCACAATTATAGCGAATCAAGAGCTTAACCTTACCGTAGGTACCTTGATATGTCTTCAATACCATAACATTTCACCCATCTGAATCATTCTAGAAAAAAAGTTATAGCAAAATGGTAAGATGACCTCGAAAATAACATACCTTAGAACACATCACCAAAAGACTTCCACCCCTCCCCTTTGAAATCAGGCCTCTTTACTTCTATTCCTCCTCGAATTCGACTTGTATCAAATGAATGTATAATGATGTTTATGTATACCATTTTATGTCACTTCCTTTAAATATTAGGGCCGACCTCAAGAATTTTTTATTTTGTAATTCTTTCTTTAATTATTTTCAAGTCCTACATGTACTTCCTTCTTCAATTCACTTTGTCATCTTCAAAATTAATTTATCCTCAACCATGAGATCCACGCGATGCCACATACCAATTTAAATAGCATGATGTATATTATTCATTCATGGTGTTGTATATGGATGTGCATCCTTCATGTCCAAATACCTTTATCAACTCGCGGGTCCAAAACCCATGACTACTTGAGACATCACGACAACAACCAATCTTCCAACATAAGGCAATATCGAGATCCATGCACTCCATCTCGACTTAGTACACAAGGGGATCATCGAATTTCTGTTGTAGGAAAATCCACCTGCGGACAAGTAGATTGCCTCTAGAGATTGATCTTAACCCTAGACATAAAAATGTTTATCATGGACACTGACTTTCAAATTCATCTAAGCTTGATTCCTTCCTCCTCCCATTCTTCACGAGGTCCGTATGCAAAGAGTGACCACTTCCTATTCTATTGATGTTAGCTTGAAAACTGATCTATCATTAAATGATAAGTTCATGTAACATCAAAAACAACCAGGAAAGAGATGTTTGTCATATATTAATGAGAATAACGACAGTAATGCTTACAATCGTAGATGCAAACGCGACAGCTTCACAAGTCCTCTTTGTCTAACTCTTGCCTAAAAGATCCACAACCCGATGACACCGCACCTTCAATGATTACTCTCCTTTGGTTGACTGTGTGTGTCTCATCCAAGATCATAAGTTTCATGTTCCCTTCTTCCCCGCACCACTTATGAGATCATAAGTTTGGTGTGATTCTCTATTTCCTCGCTCTTTCTTTCACCATTAGAAAGTTTGCTTATATAGCCTTGAGAGGCTCAACAATCTTGAGATATCCTTGGGAAGGTGAGATTTTCCTCCTTCAGCTGAGGATCTTCCTAGGATCATGGCCGGACTAGGGATTCAATCCAACCGCCTTCCAAGAATGAAAAGATGCTTCCCATTCATCTCAACAAAGCAACAACCACCTTGGCCAGGTAGCGCCCCTCAAAGGCTAATAATGAGCGTTGTAGCACCCCCGGTAAGATTTAGGCCACGCCTCAAAATTTATAGCGCCTCAAAGGGCCAAGGAGCTGCTATAATGCTCCCCGACAAAGGTATGGGGAGTGCTGTCTCGAGATAAGGGGAGCCTTCCAAAACCTTGAGGTGTTGATGGCAAAAGGTTTGCAAGCTCGCTGACTCATTTCTCCTCTTCCAAATCGATGTTTGAGGTGTTAAAAGTATCTTTCTCATGTCGTTATAGGAACCACATAGGCATCATGGCAACATGAGTTTTGCTTGATTTTTTTATGACACTTGTGAGCAACATACAACACTTCTTATGCACCTTGTGAGCAAAATGCACACTTGCAACCTTTTAATGACGACACTTTACACTATCAAAGTGAGTAATTTTGATGTGTACAGATTGCCCCCAAAGTATGAAGTTAGAAGATAGGAACTGATGACTCCAAATGCTTTTGTAGACTCTCAAGCAAGGGTATAGGCTCAGAGAACTCGACGAAGCTTCTGACACAAACATCCAACAAATATCATGATATTTCAAAACCTGCTGTAGGCATACCCATGCTTGGGTGATCAAGACTTTGCAAGATATGGACACCATAAAATGGCTAATCATGATCCATAATTGTATTGATAAAAGGTATAGCCACTCTAAGATACAATGTGGATCTATACCTAATGACTCAAACTCATCAGAAATAATTTAAGAATACTAATAAAGGGATCTAATGTAGATGATAAGACACATAGCCAATGACCAATACAAAGTGGATCTATGTAATAGTGTGTGTGTCATTGTTCAATAGAACTCTTTCGCAGCCTAGGCTAAGCATATATCAAAGTGATGGCTCATCCCGTGGTCTTCATACCAATCCTAATATGGTACGCACCGACCATGTGAATGGATGTCTTGACGTCAAACATGGACCACTTGATTACCGGCCAATGAGGTAAACCGCTAACAAGTGCTAGGAGATCACCCATTAATGTCAATGATTCCTTAAGGTACCTTAGTACATTCCACCTAATGTGAATAGATGAGATGAAGTCAAACATTCATGGAATCCTCCGATCAGAGTTCAATGATGTAAACTCACTGGGTCATATGTGAGGAGGCTTTCCATTGATGCATGTAGGTCCCAAAGTACTATTTGGTTTCTAAGTCTAATTCTCGATAATGTTGGAGTCGACAGAATAGACTCGTCGAGGAGGGACTTGATGTATCCCCCATCAACGACATGAAAACGACATGGAGATTTTAATTGGCAGATCAAATGGGATGGACTCATTAATCGTTTTGGAGGTAAGATATTTGGGATGGTTGACTCGAGGATACTTCCTGAACACTCAAAATACCGTAAAACATGATATGGACCAAAGTCGCAGTAATGGATGGGCTGCTGACTTGCATCTAGTGACCCAAAGGAGGAAAGGAAACTCAAAGGATTGGCTCAATGCGTAGTTCAGCCAATTATGATATGCAAGTGGACAAAGTGTCGTGGTTCAAGGAGACCTAAGAAGTGTCGATAGTATTCCCCAAGAGACTCCATTGTATTAATTTTCAATTTTTCCTCCATCCGTGATAGATGAGTACCTTTTTACTAACGAAGCTCGAGGAGGGCTAACAACACATGCTCGATATAACTCACCTTCGGTAAGTTCCTCTTCCTTTGCTTCTAATGAACCGGAAGAAGTAAGAGTTCGTTCTACGGGCTGGTCTATCGATGTGTTCTTTAACGATTCCAAAGACAAAACTCCGGGTTTTTCTAGATTATAGAGTTTGGAAAAACACTTAAAAGAGAATCCTCGCCTTTTCTTTTCAGACAAAGAGTCCATCGAAATCAAAAAGGGTTAAATCCACCGAAAAGATGCCCTTCGACCTTTAACGAAACGTGCGTGAAAGGAAGCAAGGTCACTCACACCTTTTCATTTAGAGAGTCTGTAAAGGGTTTAAAGAAGACTCCGGGTTCCTTTTTCATGTGTTCGTATCCGTGCGTGGTCCGAGAAAAAGATAAAAGTTTACCCGGATGCATTATCAGCGTATTTACGAGCGTGAAAAGGAACTAAGACTAAGCCCGGTATGCCCCCAAAATTTCGGTGCCAGTGGTTTGACTCCAGAACGATCATCAAAGACTAGAGACATGCCCCCAAGATTCAATTCATTCACCGACTCTGAGGTTGTCACCACCGTATAGATGGAGAAAAAGGATACGTGTGGATGAAATGAAGGTTAAAAACAATGATACCTAATGAAAGACTCAACTCAACATCTACGAGATCTAGCTAAAGACTCAACTTGAAAGGAGAGGCTGATTGTTTCATTTTTCAATGAGCTTGGACACAAGACAAGAACTATGCTCAAGGTTCCAGTTTCGATCCCCGGTAGATTGTTGTTTCATTTTTAATGAGTTTGCCACAGAAAGGAAAACTATGTTTCGCGGATATGCCCCCAGGATGAAAGCTAGTGGCCTTTGTTTCTCTTTTTAACAAGCTTGCCACAAAGAAGAGAAACTATGTTCATGGGTTTCTTCTTTACCATGGCTTCCAAGAGGATAATGCTCGGAAGGATACCATGTCAAGGGACAAAACTCTCGTCATGGCTTCCAAGAGATCTTCACCGGATGGAAGATAATCACCGAGGAGGGATATTGTTGAGGGTCGGATAGGAGTATGAGATCGTGGATCCAATAACCTCATCAAGATCACCATGTCAATCCAACGGATCCAAATCATCAAGTTGAGGTCATAGACAATGCTACAATTGACATGTGGTGGGGTTGATACTGTTTGCATGTAAGAACCACTTAGGGGATAACCTACCGGGCCTGCGGAATGAAAGTTGATCAATAGTCACAATTCTTCCATCGTGGAGGGGAAATATATCAATTTAAAAGAGTGGAGATAATAGCTTTCATGGTATAGACATAATCCCGCCTAAGGAGTAAAGAGAAATCCGGTCTCGAACGCCATGACATCGATAAAGACAGCTTTCCCTCCCAAAGCGCCAGAAACCGAGGAAGGATCCCTAAAGGTTGACTAGTTCTTCATAAAAGCTAATAGATTCTGTGTAACTGATGCAAGTTGTGGACAACCCAAAGCATACCAAGCAATGAAAGACAAAATACTAATCCACACCTTGTCTTCATCTATCAATGTTTGAGGAACGCCCCGACCACAAACCTCGCATCAGAATCCTGAAAGGAACGTGAGAGGGAAGACAAGGCCCACTAGCACACCCTAATCAAAAAGGGATGGTTTCATTACTTGGAGGACGTTCCATTGTGAGGAGGAGGGATGCCCCCTGGCATGGTAGAGTCCGTATTAACAAGAAAACATGGGCAATATCGCTTACTCTCTAGAAGGAGGGTAGAATCACCCAATGATTGATCGGATCAACCAATGGTGGACTTGGACAGACCAATTTATCACTCTTCAGAGGAAGAATGGGAATGACCGAGGAAGGTACTGGATAAACCACTTTGGAACTCCTAAAGGGAGGAGTGGGATCGACCAAAAGTGAAACTGGATCAACCACTTGAATTTCATTCTCCATGGGAAGAATTGGGTCGATGGGTGGAAACGGATCGCATCATGGCGTCACTCTAACCGAGAGTGGGTCGAACAAGATGAAACAAATCAACCACTTTGGCCGCCACTCTTTCGATGAAGAGGGGTCGATTGATGGAACTGGGCCTACTGGATTCGTGGTTCAATCGAGGAGGAAACTAGATTGACCACCGATCAACCAGATCGACCGGGATGGAACCGAATTGACAAGTCCATCAACCAATGATGGACTGGAGGAAAGCTTACTTTATAGCCTTTTGGAAGTTGAAGTTTTTCCAAAAGAGAAGAAGCCCCGGCCCATGCCAGGACAAAGGTGAGAGTAATGATTACCTTTACATAACATGCAAGGGAACTTGACATTTCTCTACCAACCTTAACATCACTAGTTGACGGGTATCATCGACATGACCAACAGAGGTCGATGGCGTGGAGGACCACATTTATAAGACCTAGGTAAGACCGGGCAACTCTAAAGTGGTCACCCTTACAAAGGCCGCAAGGGAATTTTAGCCTTTGATTGTTTCCTTTAATCTTTTCGATCTCATCAACACTCCCAATAATATTAACAAGAATCGTTTTCAGAGCCAACATCCGATGTTGTTGGGGAACTTGGTCCTTTCGCTCTTCTTCTTCTTCTTCGCTTCTTCTTCTTTCTCTGACAACCCGATACTTCGGATATTTCACTAGGCAAAGAAGGAGAAATGGAAGGAGGGATTGATGGGCTAAGAAGGAAAAAAGCTCCATGAGGTTGATGTGTGGGTGGTGTATCGACATCCAAAGCATTAGGTGCAACCGAAACATTGGGAGGATTCGGATCACCGGAAAGTGGGGAAACAACCAAACCGGTAATCCAACAGTGAGTCCCGGAAGACTCGTGGCAACATATGGAGGACCAAAGTTTCCAAATGAAGGAAAGGTATAAGGTTCCCGTAAGAAAGCCCTCCATCGTTCCCGTGATTCGGCGCCATTAACACCGACTCACCCAAAAGTCCAACTCACGAAAAGAAACAACATACTAATAGAATCTAAGAACGCCAAATCAGTAAATATGACCTTCTTTTGATGACCGTATCAGTCGGTGATGAAATCCAACGCCGCTGCGATCAAGTCCAGAAGGGCGGGATAGGTGGAACAATGGCTAATTCGCTTAACGGATCTCACGCCACAGCAAGCTTCCACGCTAGCACTGTGGATTTACCCTCCAAGGAGCCCGAAAGTAGTTTGACCAATGTCTGTGTAAAGTGAGACTTCCCGTCACCGGCCACCTTGTGTAAGAACCTAAAGATTATGGCCACTAAGGTTACTAGTTCAAGTAATCACTTCGAGGGAATAAATACGCCTCGATCCGAACGCATCTGTGGTAGCAAGCCCAAAACCAACTAAGAAGCCTCACGCAACAATTGTGGATTTAACTCAAAGTGATCCCCAAAATACAATCTTACCACCACACTCAGTTAAAACACGGAGGGTTAGTCCTGTGAAGCCAATTCAATGCAACCTGCGGCGTGAAACCCCCGCGGTGAGAGGGGGACCCCAGGCGGACTAATACGACAGTTGGATTTAACTCTCCCTAGCTCATGATACTAATGTTTGTTTTGACAACTTTGAGAGTTTTGCTCACGTCCTAATCCAAAGTACTACACCCATTCTACCAAGTAGTGGAGGATTCTCTAGCAAAAATTCTAGGATAAATTTTAATTTTATGCTTGATTTTAATGGTCAGATTCTTTTAATGCTAAAGGTTAAGTGGAAGTGAAACGAATGGAATTAAGACTCTGACCCAAAGAGTGCATCAAGCATGATAAGTAATCATTTTCCTTTCGATGAACATCTAGCTAAGGGAGAGAGAGATTTCTTCACTAACAAGCACAACTACAGAGTGTCCTCAAATGATTCTTTTTCTCAATTAAATCCTAATGTAATGCAAACTCTCTAAATGCCTTCTAATATGCTCAATCAATCATGAAGATATCCTTTATTGTTCAAGCAAGATAGATGATGATCACTGCAATCACAATTTTATCTTTGCTAATTATCTTTTGGTATGAATGAGAACCTAAACTAGCATAAGAAAAAACACACAACCAATACACCCTTCAGATAATCAAAAACGAAATGAAAGAAACAATCAAAGAAAAAGACAAACTTCACACCCAAAAACAGAGCTAAAGAACAATGATTCCGACTTAAATCAAGATAAAGAGGTTCAGAGGTTGTTGATGACCTTCACCAAGGTTTTACCCAACTGGAGAAAAGAAAAGCAATGTATGAATCTCAAGCTTTACTCAACATGAAAACTCAAATGAAAATAGGTGAAGAAGGCTACAAGATCCAAAAAGCAGGCTTTGTTATTCAACAAGACCTGGATGTCATTAAAAAAGGAAGAAGAAATGACTAAAAAATGATTAAAAATTAAAAAAAAAAAAAAAAAAAAAAAAAATGCAATTGTGAAGGGTTTTTGGGCCAAAGGAGGCCGGTGCTTTGTTGCCAAGGGCAAAGAGCTGCTATAGTGCTCATGTAGGGCTAAAGCGCTAAGGCCTGATAACACTATGCTGTGGCGCCAGGGTCTGAAATTCCCAGAAATGTCAAAAATTTTCGAAAATTGAGATCTGAGTTTGACAAGTATGTTGAATGCGACAAGGTAAGGAGCCAATCACCATGAAACTAATCAAAGAGGTAAACCAGGTCTGAAATAATCAAGGGACGTAACAAGGTCAATGAGGAGAAAAATCCAAACAAAGGGTATTGATTCAAGACTATCTCCCCAGAAGAGTCGCCAGTCTGTTTTTAACGAAATTTGCTCATGGACAAGTAGATCGACCTCTAGAGCTTGACCTTAACCCTAGACGTAAAATGCTTATCATGGACACCGACTTCCTCTTTCTCAAATCCACTAAGCCTAATGCATGAGAAGGAAGGGATGATAGAAGTACCTTTTAACCGACGTTTGTCCTCAAGACGATCTCGAAGTTGCGCCCAATCCTTTGCTCCTCAATCGAGGTATGCTGACAAAACGATACCACTCACTTCCTACCTCTTAACGACATTAGCTTGAAAATAGATCTAACATTAAATGATAAGTTCACATGTAACATCGACACAAACTAGAGTTGAAATAGGCCAAGCTTGTCATATTAATGAGAATAACTTCAGTAGTACTTACAATCATAGATATGAATGTGACAGCTTTGTCAAATCCTCTTCATCTAACCCTTTGCCCGAAGATTCATTACAACCTCGGATGACAAAGCACTTCAATGATTACTCTTTGGTCGATCAGAAGTCCTCCAAGATCATAAGTTTCATATGCTCCTTTCTTCCGCACTCACTTATGAGATCATAAGTTTGGTGTGATTCTCTATTTCGCCTTTATTTCACCATTGAAAGCTTGCTTATATAGCCTTGAGAGCTCAATCTTGAGATATCCTTTGGGAAGGTGAGGATTTTCCTTCTTCGCTGAGGATCTGCTCTAGGATCATGGTCGGACTAGGGATTCAAATCCAACAGCCTTCCAAGAATGAAAAGATGCTTCCTCCATTCATCTCAACAGCTTAACAACCGCCCAGAATAGGTAGCGCTCCCTCAAAGGGGCCATCAGAGCGCTGTAGCACTCCCTGGTAAGCTTTAGGGGGCGCCGGCGCCCTCAAAATTTATAGCGCTCCCTCAAAAGGGCCAGGGGAGCGTTATAACGCTCCCTGACAGTGTATGGGGGAGCGCCAGTGCTCTGAGATAGTGTAAGGGGGAGCGCTCCTCTCCAAAACTCAGTTTTTGAGGTGCTTTCAGATGGCAAAAGGTTTGCAAGCCTGTTGACTCATTTCTCCTCTTCCAAATCAGATGTTTGAGGTGTTTCAAGTGTCTTTCTCATGTCGTTATAGGAATGACATAGGCATCATGGCAGTATGCTTTGCTTGATGTTTTTACGACACTTGTGAGCAACATACAACACTTGCGACCTTGTGAGCAAAATGAGACACTTGCAACCTTTGTAATGACGACACTTGCGACACTATCAAAGTGAGTAATTTTGATGTGTAACAGACTTACAATTTTTTCCTTTAGCAGAATAGATGACAAACATATTCACCAAGACCTTCATTGAGCAGAAGTTCCACTCTCTACGAATTTGTCTTGGAGTGAAGGACACAGTTGCCTAGAAACTGTAATTCTTCTTTTTACATACACTGTATCTCGAGGGAGGGGTTTTCCCATGAGGTTTTCCCTCTTTCGTCACTTTTTTTTCAATGTATCTTTTGTAGTTGGGTACCTAACATGGCCTCATTACTGGGACCCAATCTTTATTTTCACCAAAGTGATGTTCAGGGGGGGTGTCAAAGTTACTTCACACACACCTAGGATTTATTTTTCCTAATTTTTTTCCTTGTTTATTAGTTATAATTAGTCATTATCCGGTCTCCTATAATTTAGGGGAGAATATTCCACCTGGTGAATATTCTCTTTCAGTTGACAGTTCAGTTTGACTAGTTTAGTTGAGTTTAGATGCTACATTAGTTTTGTCACCATGAAACATTGCAATCATCACCATGCTAATTTGACCTTGCCTTGGTATTGTCACCATATTGGTGCATTAGCCTTGATTCCCTGAGTTAACTCCTCACTACTCTCTATTCAGTCAGTTCACTGAAGACTAGTTGACTAGTTAACTCAACTAGGTGGCAATTCACTCCCATAACTACCTAAGAGACCAGACTAGGTGGAAATTCACTCTCGTAACTATTGGTGTGTGTCCAAATCAATCTATACCACCACTATGGTGCATTTGTTATCCTCCATTGAAACTCATTGAGCTATACAAAGTATATCATGTGTAAACTATTCATTATTTACAACGGTTAATGAGAATTCTTCCATTCTTTCTCTCCTTCTTATTTCTCCAATTATCTCTGCAAATGTGTGTATTATTGTTTATCTAGATATATTATGTGCAATTTCATCACATTTACATGGTATCAAAGCTGATGAACTACTAAGCAAAATCTACACCAAAATTTATTGCAGGTACAAAAGATTGAAGACAGCGGAAAGATGGAATTCCAAAAAGAATTCATTCTTACACCTTACAACTATTCTGCATGGAAGGAGAAAATATCCATACATCTCCGAACCAGAGGGTTTTATAGGTTAACCTTGAACACAGATACATAATCGACATCAGCCATAGAAAAATCCAAGTACTTAAATCACATGGATGAGCCACTCAGAACAATTTGCAGAGTTATTTCTCCCGATCTCCTTTTTCATATATCTTCATGTAAGACTCCCAATGAAGCCTGGACCACCTTGGAAGGGATCTTTGGAAAACAGGATGAGATGAGGGGACACATGTTGGAGGTGTATCTGCTCACATTGGATCCAAAACGCTTCGACAATATCCAAGATTTCTTTACAAAATTCAAGGATTTACTATTGCAATTCAAAGCTGGCGAGGTTGATAAATTGAAGGAGGAGAAACAAATGATTCTCACCATTCTCTCCAATCTTGGTCCTAAATTATTTGTATTTGTATCTACATTCCATACTGTCAGATTTGCCTCTAAAGCCACCTGGAAGATTCCTTCTCTTGAGGACTTTATCGAATCCCTGACACAAGAGAAAACCAAGTTCATCAACATGGGCACAGTCAAAGGCCCAAGGGTGCATGCACTCGTTGTGCATGATGGCAGCCACAAATATCAGAAATATAAATATAAAGATAAATGGAAAGCTCATGCACATTCGAAGAAGGAAGGGTATACAAAACCCTTCACCGATGCCTCCGGATCCAAAGGGGAAAAGGGAAGAAAAATGGATAAATGCACATACTATCACAAAGGATTCCATCCAGAATCTGCATGCATGAAAAAAAAAATAGATCTGATGTCTCAAATACTTCAGCAAAAAAACCTTGGAGATCCCATCCCCGAGGGTGAAAAGAAGAAGAAGGAAAAATATATGAATTCTAAGAAAGACAATTCTAGCCATGCCTTGATTGCAAACAAATCCTCTCCCGATGCTTGGATCCTAGATTCAGGAGCATCAAATCACATGGCTACCTCAGAAGCAGTCTATTCTTCATTGGATTCATGCAAAGGTCCTCCTATTTTGATGGGGAACAACTCTTCTGTCGAAGTCACTTGCAAAGGAAGGATTGAACTCACCAATGGAAGCTTCGAGAATGTTCTACATGTTCCCAAACTTTCTTTCAACCTTCTCTTCATGTATGAGATGATGAATTCCAGCGCTGGAAATAAATTCATATTCACACCAAACTCCATGGACATCTATGACATGCAAACCAAATCCAAGGTTGCTACTGGTGAGGTAAATCATCGGTCTATATTGTATACATTTTCTGAATTCATTGAACCTGATTCTTCTTTACTACTTACTCATGCTGACGAAAGTAGTAGGATATGGCACAAAAGGTTTGGACATTTGAATTTCATATGCATGCAACATCTTAGCAAGAAAATATTAGTTGATGGTCTACTAGACATCCATTTCTCCAAGGGAGTATGTGAGGGATGTGTTCTTGGAAAACACCCTCAAGAGAAATTCGACAAAGGAAAGTCTCAACGAGCTTCCACACCTTTAGATCTGATCCACAATGATCTTATGGGTCCTTTTATGCATCCATCCATCATCAAAGCGAGGTTTGTTCTCACTTTTCTTGATGATTTCTCACGTTTTACTTGGATCTACTTTCTTAGGAAAAAATATGAGGTCTTTCAACACCTCAAAGATTTCAAAGCCTTTGTTGAGACACAGTCCGAAAAGAAGATCAAAGTCCTTCAAACTGATAACAGGGGAGAGTATGTAAATCAAGAGATCCATAAACTTTTCCATGAGGAAGGGATCCGGTTGCAGCACGCAGTTCCCTATACTCTGTAGCAAAAAGAAGTTGTTGAGTGGAAAAACATATATCTAAAGGAGATGGCATCTTGCATGTTGCATGGAAAGTCACTACCACAGAGACTATGGGACGAAGCACTTAATTGTGAAACATACATTCAAAACAGATCTCCTCATAGATCTATCAAGGATAAGACCACCTATGAGGCTTGGAGTGGCCTCAAACCAGAAGTGACCCACTTTTTCATTTTTGGTTCACATGCATGGGCCCATATTCCCTCTGGAAAGAGGAAGGCACGTGATCCATAGAGCACTGAGAGAATTTTTTTGGGATACCACGATGGTGTGAACGTATATCGAATTATTTATATTTCCTCAAACCAGCTCATCATTAAGCATAGTGTCCAATTCAAGGAAAGTGTTGCGCGTGTACCTCAACAGTCGCATGCAAGCACCTTCACTCTTCCACCTGCTTGAGATGATGAGCATGCACATGTTGACTCTTCTTCAGACAAGAGTTCCTATTCAGAGGAATTAGATGATTCATATTCAGAGTCAGTATAGTCGGATGCAGATTCATAGCATCTAGATGCGGTTGCAGAGACAGAGAAGAGGCCCAAGTGGGCACAGACTACTCTTCAGGATGTAGGAGATCTCATTGATGATACAGCCGATACTAGGAGGACTCGATCTAATTTCGAGGAGCCTCCTGTTGCAGTAGTTTCCACTGAACCATTGCCCTCCAGGCATCTTTTCTTGGTTCATTCTTCATATCCACAGTCTTATGGAGAGGTTGTTGGAAATCCCTTTTGGGAATCCACCATGCAGGAGGAATAAAAATCCCTCCTCGAGAACCAGACTTGGGATCTGGTTCCCTTTCCTTTTGGGAGAAAAATTGTCAGATGCAGATGAGTCTACAGGACCAAGAGCACATCATATGAATAGATCAGTAGATACAAATCTAGGCTTGTCACCAAAGGCTTTCAACAGGTTCATGGTATTGACTATGATGAGACCTTTGCTCCAGTAGAGAAGATGGATTCCATATGATTGGCACTTGCCATTGCGGAAACCAAGGGATGGGAAGTCCATAATATGGATGTGAAGAATGTATTTCTTCATGATGATCTCTTTGAGGAGATCTAC
>SNQJ01S0039819.1:7672-20953 GCA_010110895.2 Picea sitchensis
GGAGTGCGTGCATAGGTTTTCTCAAGTTCTGTGCCAGAGGACAAAGGGAAGTATGGATTTGTTCAAAGGGTTCCAAGAGGAGCCCGAAGAGCCATTTCAGCTCAGAATTTGGAACGATCTAGAGACTGGGAGGTCGCAGAACCCTGCTGAGGTAGGGGGTCTACATCATTTCCTCACCTTTGTCAACATTTTTCCTCATTGGCTTCTATTCAGAGGGTTTTTTCTTGTACCACTTTCACTTGGAACACACAAAATATGCATAGAGTCATTGGTTCATGAACATGTTCTTCATCCGATTTCCTCCAAATCATGAAGCTCTTTCTTTGTACCTTGTGTTGAATGATGAGAGATGCCTTAATGCTCTCCTTTCAATGGGTCTCCTTCCATCAAATTCAACTCATCTCTTCTGGAAACGAGACCTAGAGTCTTATGAGTACCTTGAGGCTTGTAGTCATTAGTGGAAGGTTCTCTCACCATCGATAGTTGGGAATACATCAAAGTATGCTAATCGATGGATTCTTCAAGTGTTTGACCCCAAATCCTTTATTAACACTTGTAATAATGTACTCGGTGTCTTGATGCCTAATTTCATTATTGGTAGGTTGTCTCACGTTTGTTAATGGTATACCTCAATGACCGGTAATCAAACGATGTCTCATTATGTTCAACCTCAACTCCTTTATTCACATGATGTATACTTGCACCTTTGGTGGATTGTATAGAAGACTTGAAGACATCAGTATGTGGCTGAAACTTTCCCGAGCTGTTGCTTCCCTTTTCATTGGACCAGTACCTATATGACTTCAGTTATCATGGGAGATCAGATTGTACTCCAATGTATACAGATATATTCAGATTGATTTTGAGACTGGTTCTACTGGGCCTTGTTCAAGACTATGACAACCTTTGGCATGTAACGACATTTGTATTTTTCTATTCATGGCCACTAACAATTGTTTGGTATATTTTCACATGGATCTGCAGTGTAATTAAAATTGGCAACCATGTATGCAAAGTTAGTGCAGAATGTAATGAGCAACTAGTTCTTCCTATTGGTTCCCCATCACTCCACTTCTGGGTTTTTATAATGTACTTCGACCATCGTAGATACTCCTCTGACCTCACACATTAGGGGGCATATGTTATAGAAAGATTTTCCTCACCCTATGCAATCTTCCACAAAGGTCCTTTTTCCATTTCCCTATGTAGAATTTTCATCCTTTTTTGCAAATTCCAGAGCTAAAAAATACATTTTTTCCACATACTTTGCCTACTATACAACAAGTGTATATGCAGGATGCACCACTATAACTTGCGTACATCAGGATTTGTGCCCAAAAATGAAAAATGGTGTCAAGTTTCCATGTCACAAAAGGACATCTATGATCCTTTGACTTCCATATACTGGAAACGTTCTGACTCATCCCTTCAGTTCCATTTTAAGGGTATAAATGGGCCAATTTTGAGCTATGGAAAGAGAAAGAATTCAACTTTGAGAGGAAAGTTACTCTAGAGAAATTATTCACTTCATGTTGAGTCTGCAACCCTTTGTCCTCTAAGTATGAACACAATGTTCAACCTCCAAGCTCTTCCTTTATTGATTGAGAAATTCATTGTCTCTCTTCTATGAGCTTGCCTTTGGGGGAGGCCCAACTGGAAGGAACTTAGTTTCTCGGTTACGAATCGTGCTAACACAGAAGTCTGTAACTTTTTCACTTTTGTTGATCATATATTAATAGAAATAATCTTTTCCCATCCAAGTGATATCATGAAAATATTTGAATTATTATTGTAGGGGCGTATTTGTTATTCATATTAATGGATTATGCTATTGAATGTGATAACATCATATATTATCACCATATGCTTGCTTTTCTTGGTTGTTGAGGACTAGTTGTAGGTATATTGCTTCGGGTCAAGTGCTCAATGGTGGACTTCATCAAACATATAGATGAGGCAGACCTTTATCTTGTCTTACTAGCATATTTGTTTATATAGCATACATGAGAATAGAGTTGATTTCTGCAGTCATTTCGGTCTATTGTGGTTTACCCCTAACCATAGAGAAAATTTTCTCGTAACATTTGTGGTAGCCCAAAATGAACCCAAACATGTGTGAATAAGAGCTTGGCATTGGCTTCAATTGTGATTCTCTTCTTGAAGAGTGAAAAAATTTCTATCTTAGAGAATCAATCAATGACCACAAAGACATGGTCATTCCCATGCTTGGTTGAAGGTAGACCAGATATGTATTCCATGGAGATGGAATCCTAAGGCCTATCCAGAGTAGGTAGAGGTGTGTATAGCCCCCGTTTCTTAATCGTAGTCTTGGCAATGGTGCAATAGGTGCAAGATTTTTTGTACTTACGAACATCTTGTCAAAGCTTCGACCAATAAAAATGCTTCTACCAATACAAGGAAAATACCCTCTAGCAGAGGTCTTTGCCGACGCCCCTATAAAAATATCCCAAAAATTTGTTTATAGCGGATGATACTAGCAGAGGTGATCGAGCAAAGGTTTTAGCGAATGTTTTGACATTGATTCTTTTATAAGTACTTAACACATCGGTGTGTTTTCTACAACATGTGCATCGATGCCCTCAAAACTAGTACACAGTAGCAGAGTTATTTAAAATAAAGAAAAATACTAGTTGGTATGCTACGGAAATAAGGACGCACCATAATATCATTCTTTTAAAAATCTACGGTGCACAACGTAACACTGAAAGAACCAATGTGCTATTAGTAGAACACATTGTTATATGGTTAAATAAATAAATAAATTATGCACCAATGTAGGATTGTGTCAAACTATATTTGAGTGCACTCCATTGTATCATGCGCACTGGTATGCACCAGTGCTCCAATATGGAGCACCGTGTTAGGGTTAATTTCCAAATTTAGGTGGTGTTCTATGTAAAACCAATCACATCAGGGAACATATTATTATACCTCATCGTGTCATGCTTAAACAAAAACTTTCGCACTATTGTAGTTTTTCAAAAAATGTATGGAGTGTTATGTAGTAGTATATGCACCATTGCACATGAGTTCCCAAAAACAAGCTCACTGTGCTAGAGATTTTTTTTTTTAAATATAACCAGTGCACTCATTAACATGTATGGCCTGATGTTGTTGTGCATCAGGTGCACTAGAACATGGTTTTATTAAAAAACATTACTGATGGTAAAAATCATTTTTATCATTTTCAGTGTTGTAGAGATCAAAAGAACCGGTACAACCTTTTCCCATATGAAGCACCCTTCCATCGATGCTTTCCTTGGTTACCTTCCTTTCATCATTTTCTCGGTGCATGAATTTTGAATTTTTCCAAATGGTGGGAAAATTCAGTTTTTTTTAGTACATCGCAACCATGCCTCCTCGATGAAAAAATGTCTAGGTAATTTCCTTATTTCTTCATAACTTAACTTTTCACTGGATTAAAATTTAAAATTGAGTGAAATTTTAAGTGTTAAAAAAAATAAAAAATTGCGTGATGCATGTGAGGCTCTCATCTTGCACCACCTATGGTGTGACCTGTAAATTTATAGGATGCACCATGTACTATGTTACCTTTCTCGGTGATGTGTTTGTAAAAATAAATGCACCAATGCGTCTGTTTAACAATGCACCGAAGAAAATTATATAACTAGTGGGATGGTGTGTCAAAGTACATATAACACACCAGGATGTTAAAGAACATGGCGCACCACCCTTATTAGATATAATTTTACATTGTGCATTGGTAAATGTGTGCACCAGGGTGTTCATGTTTACCAAATGCACTGTCGATAAATGTAACATTGTGTTGCAGTGCACCCAGTAAATGATTTGGTGGCACTGTACGCGGTGCGATAGTAACGATCAAAACGGACCGTAAAGAGTTCCATACTCAAAAATTTGGAAACTTTTATGTTGTGGTGCATATCCGTTAGTTAAACACACTGGTGCATGTATTGAGCATATACACACCTCTTTTTTTTCCTAATTTTTAAATAATTTTTTATGTGCGTTAATATTTTAGTTTGTTTTTGGGTTTAAGTGGTGCATATGATAAATGTAACACACATGGGCGTATTGTAGTGTAGCACCCTAGTGCGGTACCGTTTTCCAATGCACTGCATTACACAGTATAAAATATTTTGTTCGATGTATTAGTTTACACTAACACACCAATCACGTGGCTCACAATATCTATGTGTGCACCGCCAATGGTGCATTACTAGTTTTCCGGTGCACTGTTAATGTAATTGACCTATTTTTTTGAAGGAAGTTATTTTTCCGTATTTATAGATAAATTTACCATTCAATAGTTTTATTTTTATTTTTTATGTATGAATGAGGCTAATGTATTTCATATGTTAATCATGTAGAGACATGAGAGCAGAGATCAACAACAACAACAGGAGTAGACGGTGGACCTATACAATGTTGTACATGAATGGGAGCTGAGGGAAAGGGAGAGGGATTTTTATCCTCTCCATATTACTGTAGCGATTCATATTCTCTTGAGGGATGTAGGCCTTCTTAATTACTATGAGGAGGCTACATCCCTTAAGGGGCACTCAGGGTTTTTGGTTCATCTGATTCGTCGATGGGATTTCCATCGACAGGCTTTCCGTGTGGGTTCAGATCAGTGGTACCATCCCACTGAGGATGAGCTTCACCTAAAAAATAAAAAGATAACCCAAAAGGACCTATATCAATCCTCATACAATATTCCTTTACCACCCTCAACCATTCCTTGGGACTAATTTCATCTTTGTCTTCATCTCCACTAAAGTTAGGTATTGTCATTGATTCTTAATTGAGGTCTAACCCCAATCCTTGACTTCCAACCTTCGTATATTAAGAATAAATTTCTCAAAYAGTTATAATCATTATTCCAATATTCCCTTCTATGCGTTATCTTTCAAATGTATTTTGAATTGGCTCAATCGGATATTCTAATCAAAAGTTATGATAGTTTTAATTGAACATACCTTTGAAACCCTGATTTGGAGTSTGTCCTCCTTGCYGACCTTACTTWYGATGTATCTCTGCAATTTTTGTCCTTCTCGATCTAAAATTGCAACTTGTAGTACTCTAAAATTTCTTCTATACARTTCCACATGTCTGACCAAAATTGGATGTGCTAAGTGGAAGTTATGATAGCTTCCCCACACCTTGTTGATTTTTTGGACTTTCTAGTAGAGAACACTTGTACAACATGCCCCATGCACAATAATTAATATACAATTCTTAAAATTGTACCAAAAATACTATGTCCTATCCACTTCAATTAAACTGGTCTCACTCAATTTGGATCCTCTATGAATATGTTATGGTTGTTTTACCAGGAACACATGTTTGAAATTAGTCAATAGGACTAGTCAAATATCCTATATTCCACGACGCATATCTAAAAAATTAGGATGACTCATAAACTGAATATTTTATCACAAATATCTTGATAATTTCTATGAATATCCTTTGCATTTCATGGTCTGAAACATTACATAAAAAAAATTATAGCGAACATTCCATGATGACTAAATTCAAGATGATTCCATAACCCTATCTTACACATGCTATACCTCCAAAATTATAAGGCCTCGGGAGCGTATATTTGAACCCCATGTACCTTGATCCATCTACTAAATGTCCTCCAAGTGGTTCCTTCTGAAACAATGTAGAAATTGAGTTATACCAAATGTTATGATGCAAGTCTCTTAGATGTAGCAACGAAACCCTAAGACCTTGAGCTCTAATACCAAATGTTATGATCCAAATGCTTACAAATATTATAGGGTAATAGAAGTAGACACCATGTATAGAATTTAAACATGGAGAACAACTCCAATATATATAAGTTACACAATAAATCCTTAAAGAATATGGGAACCCCCTCCATATAACCAAATACCTTTCATACTTCACAATTCACCTCTCAATAATGAATACACGATCTCTTATATATAACTATTTGCACTTTCACAAGAGGGCCATTTATCACTAGGCCGGCCTTATTACATATGTATTTACATATTACATGTATATTTGGGCCCATATATTCCCCCCCTTGGGGTCATATCATATATATTTATCCATATATATGCCCCCTTTGTGTCATAACATAGTACCCTCCTTCAAAAGGATTTTTCCTCAAAGCTTTGCATTTAAATGCTTTACATATGATGAAACCGAGTAAGATGATTTTCTTATGTTTCTACTTTCTCCATTCCATTGTTGATGATCTATCCATCCGAAATAAATTCTTTTCGCTCTTAATCCTTGGTTTCCAGTTGTTGAATAATTTTCTTTCCTTTTATTCCATGTATTTTTGTTGAAGCTTCTCCAATTTGTAGTCGTTGTTGGTCTCTGATAATATATTTTTGAAGAGTAGTTTGGTGATGCCTTGTTCCATGAATATTGACAAGTATTACATCTTCTTCCTTCATAATGTTGATATTGTCCTTCTTGTCTTCCTTGAAATGATTCTTGGTAATGAGGGTGTTGAAACATTTTCACATTTGATGGTATTCCTTCACTTCGCACATGCATTTCATCTATCTTCTTTTTAGTGAAAATGAAATCCTCGATTATCTTTTCTTTGTCTTTGATTACTCTAGCCTTCAAGATAATACCATCATATTTGGCATGTAAATCCTCTAGATGGAGTTCAACTTATTCAAGTATCTTCTGTTGACCTTATTCATTCTTGTCATATTTCTCCTTTTCAAGCTGCTAGGTGACCCCATATATCAAATTCCGACATCCTTCTTCAATTATGGCTTGCATTTCTGACTCAACCTCATCCGTATTTAAGGATTCCTCAACCTTCTTGCAAATTTCCTCTTCCATTATTTTGGTATATTATTCATCCAAGATTCTTATTTCTTATTTATTTTGACATTTCTTGTTTTTTTATTTCAATATATTAACCTCAGCCAACAGTTTTTTATTATGTCTTTGTAATCTACATATCTCTTCATCTTTGTTTTTTAAATCTCCCCTTGATTCATCTTTTTTCCACTTGTCTTTGATAGTCTTTTCTTTCTTTGGGTTCTTAAAATACTTAAGGAGTGATTCATTAAGGGATATTGTATTATATAGCTCTTCACCCTTCTTCTTAATCTCTTCCTTTTCTTCTCTTAAATCATCTTGAATTATATACATTTCCTTCATTTTTGTATCCCTAATCCATTTATCTGAGAAGATTTTTTCAAATTCTTCCCATGTGGAGTGGAGTCTAGTATCTTCATCAAGGATTCTCCACCAATTATGAGATTCACCTAAAATATAAAAATATAACCCAAAACTACCTATACCAATCCTCATACAATATTCCTTTACCATCCTCAACCATTCCCTAGGACTGATTTCATCTTTATCTTCATCTCCACTAAAGTTAGGTATTGTCATTAATTATTAATTGAGGTCTAACCTAAATCCTTGACTTCCAACCTCCATATATTAAGGATAAATGTATAAAATAGTTATAATCCTTATTCCAATATGCTCTTCTATATGTTATCTTTCCAATGGATTTTGAATCATCTCAATCTGACATTCCAATCAAATGTTATGATAGTTTTAAGTGAACATACCTTTGAAACCCTGATTTGGAGTCTGTCCTCCTGGCTGAACTTACTTATGATGTATATCTACAATTTCTTCCCTTCTCAGTCTAAAATTGCGACATGTAGTACTCTAAAAAAAATTCTATGCAATTCCACAGGTCTGACCAAAATTGGATGTGCCAAGTAGAAGTTATGATAACTTCCCTACACCTTGTTTATTTTTGGCCTTTCCAATAGAGAGAACTTGTACAACGTGCCCCATGCACAATAATTGATATAAAATTTTGAAAACTATCCCATAAATACTATGTCTTATCCACTATTCATATCAACTAGTATCACTCAATTTGGATCATCTATCAATACGATATGGTTTTTTTACCAGGAATGCCTATTTGAGACTATTCAATAGGACTAGTCAGATATCTTATCTTCCAGAAGGAGTATCTAAAAAAATGGGATGACCTAGAAGCTTAACGTTTTATCACAGATACCTTGATAATTTATATGAATTTCCTCTATAGTTCGTGGTATGAAACATAACATAAACAATGTTATAGCGAACATTCCACGATGACTAAATTCAGGATGATTCTAGAACCCTATCTTACACAGGCTATATGTTTGAAATTATAAGGCCTTAGGAGTGGATATTTGAAGGCCATGTACCTTGATCTGTCTGCTAAATATATTCGAAGTGGTTTTTTCTGAAACATTGTATAAAACTAGTTATAGAAAAAATTCCAAGGTCTCTCAAATGCAACAGCGAAACCCTGAGACCTTGAGCTCTGATACCAAATGTTATGATCCAAATTATTACAAATATTATAGGATAAAAGAAGTACAAACCATGTATAGAATGTAAACATGGAGAACAACTCTAATATAGATATGTTACAAAATAAATCCTTAACGAATAGGGGAACCCCCTCCAAATAACCAAATACCTTTCATACTTCACAATTCACCTCTCAATACTAAATACATGATCTCTTATATATAGCTATTTACACTTGCACATGGGGCCCCTTTATCACTAGGCCGACTCTATTACATATATATTTACACATTACATGTACATTTAGGTCCATATATTCCCCCTCTTGGGATCATATCATATACATTTATCCATATATATGCCCCCCTTGGGTCATAAAATAATACCCTCGAAAAATCTTTGTCCTAAAAGCTTTGCATTTAAAGGCTTCACATGTGATGAAACCAAGTAATATTCTTTTCTTATGTTCCATCTTTCTCCATTACATTTTCATGATCTATCCATCCAAAATAAATTGTTTCCGGTCTTAATCCTTGGTGTCTAGTTGTTGAATAATTTTCTTTCCTTTGATTCCATGTATTTTTGTTTAAGCTTCTCCAATTTGTAGTCGTTGTTGGTCTTTGATAATGTCTTTTTGAACAGTAGTTTGGTGATGCCCTGTTCCATGAATATTGACAAGTATTCCATCTTCTTCCTTCATAATGTTGATATTGTCCTTCTTGTCTTCCTTGAAATGGTTCTTAGTAATGAAGGTGTCGATACAACTTCACATTTGATGGTATTCCTTCACTCTGCACATACCTTTGAGGGTGTCGATACAGATTTTGAACCAGCTCAATATGACATTCCAATCAAAAGTTATGATAGTTTTAATTGAACATACCTTTGAAACCCTGATTTGGGGTCTGTCCTCCTAGCCCACCTTACTTATGATGTATCTCTGTAATTTATTCCCTTCTTAGAATGAAATTGTGACATGTAGTTCTCTGGAATTTCTTCTATGCAATTCCACAGTTATGACAAAAATTGGATGTACCATGTGGAAGTTATGATAGCTTACCCACACCTTGTTTATTTTTGGCCTTTCCAGTAGATAACACTTGTGCATCATGCCCCATGCAAAATAATTGATATAAAATTCTATAAATTGTACCATAATTACTATGGTATGTCCAATATTCAATTCAACTAGTCTCACTCAATTTGGATCCTCTATGAATACTTTATGGGTTTTTTAACAGGAATGCCTATTTGAGACTAGTCAATAGATTAGTCAAATATCCTATCTTCCACAGGGCATCTCTAAAAAAGTAGGATTACATAGAAGCTAAAATTTTTATCACAGATACGTTGATACTTTCTATGAATATCCTCTGGATTTCATGGTCTGAAAAATTACATAAATTTTTTTATAGCGAACATTTTGTGATGACTAAATTCAAGATGATTCCAAAACCCTTTCTTACACAAGTTATATATCCATAATTATAAGGCCTCAGGAGTGGATATTTGAACCCTGCATACCTTGATCCATCTAATTAATATCCTCCTAGTGGTTCCTTCTGAAACTTCGTAGAAAATGCATTATAGCAAAAATTCCAATGTCTCTCAGATGTAGCAATGAAACCCCAAGACCTTGAGCTCTGATACCAAATTTTGTGATCCAAATTCTTAATAACATTAGAGGATAACAGAAGTACACACCATGTACATAATGTCAATGTGGAGCAAAAGAACAATATAAATAAGTTACACAATAAATCCTTAAATAATAGGCGAACCCCCTCCAAATAACCAAATACTTTCATACTTCAGAATTAACCTCTCAATAATGAATACATCCTCTAGATGGAGTTCAAATTCTTCAAGTATCTTCTATTGACCCTCTTGAATCTTGTCTTCTTTCTACTTTTGAAGCTGCCAGGTGACCCCATATATCAAATTCTGACATCCTTCTTCAATTCTGGCTTGCATTTATGACTTAGCCTCATTCATATTTAAGGATTCCTAAATCTTATTGAAAATTTCCTCTTGCGGTATTTTGGTAGATTCTTCATCCAAGATTCTTCTTTCTTCTTTATTTGGACAATTATTCTTTTCTTCTTTCAATCTTTTAACCTCATCCAATAGTTTGTTATTAAGGCTTTTTTGGGCTCTAAAGATGTCCTAAAAACAACCTCTACGCATCAGCCAAAGGTAGGTGCTAGCACAAGCATTTTACTTGTTGCCTACGTAGGTTCTTACCTTCCATTTTCAATACCTCATCCTATAGAGATGCAACACTTGTAAAGGAACAACAATCGTAAAGGGAACAACAATTGTTCTATTCAAATGAACAACACTTCCTATAAAGGGAACAACAATCGTAACAAGGGAACGATAGTCATTACATTGGGCCGAACTAATGTTGAATTAATTGCATTGTAGTACTTGTACAACTATATAATTTGTCAATCCGAGGTTTGTAAACTTACGAAGCACACACAAAGTATATGCAGGATTGAAGTGGGACTAATCTAATCTAATGTCTAAGCTACAACTGAAATTGAATCATTAACCTAATGTAGGAAATTGAAACACATGACTTGGAATTGTATTTCTACAACCTACGACTAAAATGAAATTGTGTAAATGAAATTAATCTAGGAATGAAGAACTACATGAAGGAAAAGAAAATACAACATGTGAAGAGTTGAACTGCACAACAACACATGTGAGCTCACACCAATGAAGCAATCTTACATTACAATAATCAAATCAATATTCATAACATAATAATGAAAGCATGAAAACCGAAACTATGAATCAAAGCTAAGAATGCATTTCTTTCAAATCCTAATGAAAAATCTCTTTCTCATCCTAATTACTCCCAATTATTATTACTTACCCCCTCATGAAGAGAGAGCACTCTCTTTTATACATGAGAACCTTGAAGATAAGATAACCATCTCATAATTACAAATCCAATTTTCTCTCAACCTATTTCCCATTATTACAAAATATAATCCCTTGAAATCCTCACACATATCTCTCATATATCTTGGATAAGATATGCCAACCAAATCTCCATGATCTTCTCCTTGGAATAGACTTTAATTATCTTCTCAAATATTGAAATGGTGGAGGAATTATTCGAGAAGTCATTTCGAATTAATCCTTCACACATTCCTACACATTACAAAGCTCACACATTTTTTAGATATATAAGAAAACATGTCGATTTTCTAATATTTAATCACAAATTCCCTTTTAATACTAAAATGAATAAAGTGGAGAATAATAAAGTGAAACCCAAGTATATTTGTGAAAGTGATATCATGAAATTTTAATGGGGTGATGAAGTGTGAAGAATGATGAAGGGAAAGGTGGATGAAAATATGACATTTCTGAGCCCCAACAGGCTTCATAATCTACATATCTCTTCATCTTTCTTTTTTAAATCTTCCCTTGATTCATATTTTTGCCACTTGTTTTTGCTAGTATTTCTTGCTTTAGGTTCTTAACCTCCTTAAGGAATGATTCATTAAGGGATATTATCTTAAGTAGTTCCTCATCCTTATTCTTAATCTCTTCCTTTGCTTCTTTTAATTCATCTTGAATTCTATACATTTCCTCTATTTTTGTATCCCTAATCCATTTATCTGAGAATAGTTTTTCAAATTCTTCCCATGTGAAGTGGAGTCTAGTATCTTCATCAAGGATTCTCCACCACTTATGAGATTCACCTAAAAAATAAAAAGATAACCCAAAAGGACCTATGCCAATCCTCATACAATTTTCCTTTACCATCCTCAACCATTCCCTGGGACTGATTTCATCCTTATCTTCATCTCCACTAAAGTCAGGTATTGTCATTGATTCTTAATTGAGGTCTAACCCCAATCCTTGACTTCCAACCTTCGTATATTAAGGATAAATGTATCAAATAGTTATAATCTTTATTTCAATATTCTCTTCTATGTGTTATCTTTCAAATGTATTTTGAATCAGCTCAATCGGATATTCAAATCAAAAGTTATGATAGTTTTAAGTGAACATACCTTTGAAACCCTAATTTGTAGTCTATCCTCCTAGCCGACCTTACTTATGATATATCTTTGCAATTTTTTCCCTTCTCAGTCTGAAATTGAGACTTGTAGTACTCTGAAATTTCTTCTATACAATTCCATATGTCTGACAAAAATTGGATGTGTGAAGTGGAAGTTATGATACGTTCCTCGCACCTTGTTGATTTTTCTCCTTCTTGGTAGAGAGCACTTGTACAACATGACCCATGCACAATAATTAATATATAATTATTAAAATTTTACCAAAACTACTATGTCCTATCCACTATTCAATTCAACTGGCCTCACTCAATTTGGATCCTCTATGAATACGTTGTGGTTGTTTTACCAGGAACACTTGTTTGAGACTAGTCAAATATCCTATCTTCCACAGGGCATATCTAAAAATTTAGGATGACCCAAAAACTAAACATTTTATCAAAAATACCTTGATAATTTCTATGAACATACTTTGGATTTCATGGTATGAAACATTACATAAAAAATGTTATAGTGAACATTTTGTGATGACTAAATTCAAGATGATTCCATAACCTTAACTTACACATGCTATATATCTAAAATTATGAGGCCTTAGGAGCATATATTTGAACCCCATGTACCTTGATCCATCTACTAAATGGACTGCAAGTGGTTCCTTATGAAACATTGTAGAAAATGAGTTATAGAAAAAATTCCAAGGTCTCTTAGATACAACAACAAAACCCCAAGACTGTGAGCTCTGATACCAAATGTTATGATCCAAATGCTTACAAATATTATAGGATAATAGAAGTACAAACCATGTATAGAATTTAAACATGGAGGACAACTCCAATATAGATAAGTTACACAATGAATCCTTAAAGAATAGGGGATCCCCCTCCATATAACC
>SNQJ01S0039819.1:33127-49201 GCA_010110895.2 Picea sitchensis
AGTTTACTCTTGTAACTATAGGTGTCTATCCAAATCAATCTAGACCACCACTATGGCTCATTAGTTACTCATTTATCCTATATATATTGTAAATTATTCACTCTTTGAGTGTGGAATACAGTTAATGAGAATTATTCCATTATTTCTATCTTGCTTCTTCTTTCTCAATTTTTCTCTGCAAATGTGTGTAGTATTTTCTAGCTAGAACTATTATGTGCAGGTTCAACACATTTACAAGACATCGTATAAAACAAGTTATATAAAAAGTACAAAGGTCTCCCATATGGAGCAGTGAAACCCCAAGACCTTGAGCTATGATATCAAATGTTAGGATCCAAATGCTTACAAATATTATAGGATAACAAAATTACACACAATGTATAGAATGTCAACATGGAGAACAAATCCAATATAGATAAGTTACACAATAAATCCTTAAAGAATAGGGGAACCCCCTCCAAATAACCAAATACTTTTCATACTTCACAATTCACCTCTCAATAATGAATACATGATCTCTTATATATATATATTCGTAGTTGCACATGAGGCCCCTTTATTACTAGGCCAATCATATTACATATTTATTTACGCATTACATGTACATTTAGGCCCATATATTCCCCCCCTTTGGGTCATATCATATATATTTAGCCATATATATGGCCCCCTTGGGTCATAACAACATCCAACGACATGATACCACCCCGACTAATTCAACCTCATCTACTAGGTGAGTTAGAAGATGAACCTACAAGTCCATGAAACTCGATGGCAGTTCGTTATCAAACATACAAACAATCTCAACTATCTCTTGACTCTACCGTGGAATGCTAGAAATATGACTCTCCTTTGATGTGATCCAATGTACAAATGTAGATAATTTATATATGGCATGCCTTAGGTCATGGGGGGAGTCATGTTTCACACACCCAAGCATGAGAAAAGGATAATGATAGTACAAAGTAAACACATGAAAAATTAATTATGTTTTATCCCATGGCATAACAGTAAAAATTAAAAATAATAAAATCATAATTTTGACATACGTCATACCGTTAGAAGGTTCAAAGGGTCTTGTGATTTCAACCTCAACAAATGGTATTGATGTAGAGGGAAGAAACGTCGTAGGGAATACCCATATAAAGAAGGCACCTTCACACCCAATATAACTTTGCCAAAAAAAAGATTTTCTTTCTTCAAAATCCATGGGACATCACCTTCTTTTAAAGACCAAGAGGGACATGCCTCTCCTCTACTTTCTTGTCTTGGCCGATGTTTCTTTTTAGTTTTTGAAGAAATAAGATCTCTTCTCATAACCAATGTGTCACTTTCTTTCTTTGATATGTGCCTCCATAAATAATATGAAATTTTTTTAAATATATGCATGGGATATGGTAAGTGGACAATCTTAATATGCTCACAATAGGGGAGCTCATAAAATATAGATTTCATTTTCATCCCAATGCTAAATTTCTCAACATATGTGTCAAAGAATTCTAGATCATCGAACATAAGCTCCCCATTTGAATCGACCATTTCTGTAATATCCTTCTCCTTCTCTCTAATATATTGTAATCCATTATGTTGGTTTCATTATTCCATGCCTTTTCGTTCTCTCTGGTTTACCATTGAAAGCAAATGTTGCTCTTATATAAGGGTGTTCTTCTAGGAGTAATACCCTCGAGCAGTCGTACACTAGATTTCGTAGGTGGTTGGGCCACCTATCCTTTAGAGAAGGTACACAAAATTTACATCCATGATAGGCTTTAGTTACAAGGCTAGTGAAATTATTGTATACATAACATGTTAGTGTTTAAGAATAGAATGTCAATCACAACAAATTAAATATGCAAATAAATATTGTTATGTATATAAACAAATAAATAAATATGTTAATTCCTAGAGAAAACTCCTGAGCCTCAATAATCATGTGTGGTGTAACAACATATTCCATACAACGTAAAACTCCTCTCTATTGCGATGGGTCTTGATACATCATATACATGTATCCCTTCCCATAATTCCTTCAATTCATCTACCAATGGTTGTAGGTAGACATCCATATTTTTCACTTGTCTTCTATCGGGTACTATAGGAGCCAACATAAGATGTTCATTCTTCACAGAAAACCATGGGGGGATATTGTTATTGATCACTACTATAAGCCAAACATAATAGTTGGTGTTTTGGAGGGAATATGGGTTCATGCCCTCCATTTCTACGATGAGTTGTAGAATTTGTACTTCATCCTTGAATGTTTCTAGCCATGTATTCTCTATATGCTTCATGGCTATTTAATCTATTAGGATTCGCATAACTCCCGACTCAGTTTTGTGCTAGGCATGCCATCCCTACAACATAGCTAATTATTTGCAATGAAATGCAATGAAATATGCCATACCATTTTTATTTGATTTATGGTACATGTCATCCCCACATTTCAGACATATCTGTTTTTCTTCATATTCTCCTCTATATAGAAAACAATCATTTGGACATGCATGATATGATATATACTCAACAACCGACATTTTCAACAACTTCTTTGCCTCTTCGTAGCTACCGGGAAAAACATTATCACTAGGAAGAACCTTATCTTTGAATATCCTGCAGTTAGTGGGCAATAGANCATGCCATCCCTACAACATAGCTAATTATTTGCAATGAAATGCAATGAAATATGCCATACCATTTTTATTTGATTTATGGTACATGTCATCCCCACATTTCAGACATATCTGTTTTTCTTCATATTCTCCTCTATATAGAAAAAAATCATTTGGACATGCATGATATGATATATACTCAACAACCGACATTTTCAACAACTTCTTTGCCTCTTCGTAGCTACCGGGAAAAACATTATCACTAGGAAGAACCTTATCTTTGAATATCCTGCAGTTAGTGGGCAATAGAAATGTACAAGGTCATTTAACGTTTATAAAAGAAACCATTTCTAATGTTGATTATGTGACAAGATTTTTAAAAATTAGTATAAGGCACTTGTTGGTCAATTACCTCAATATTGCCAAGAAACATGCATTTGACATGCCAAGCATTTCTTTCACATTGTACAATAACATTGTTGTCCCAAGCTGGGTATACTTTGACCAGGCACTAGGTCCAAAGAGAGGGGTGGTGGAAGCAGATTTTAGGCTTTCGAAAATGGTATCATTGATACGATCATCATCCCCTAGCTCATTGTTCTAGAATTCATATAACAACATTATCTCCATGGAAGTCGTATCCTGTAAGTAATCATCCATACCAACCAATTTTTTATTGTCTCCATTGCCAACTTCTAAAGAACTACTATTGTTGTAGTCATTCCTAATTGGTGGATATGGATGTAGTGGAAATTGAATAGGTGGTTGATTAAACCATTCTTGGTACACTACCTCTCCTAGTTTTTATCTCATTGCAGCCTTTTATCGGGTTAACATTGTTGTGGGGTGCAACAAAAGATGGCAAGTAGGTCACTCATCATCAAAAGGATCCTAATTTCAAAAATATTGAACATTAGTACATCGATGATATTAGTAAGCACAACGCAATAATTTCTTTGTTCAAATTACATTATACCAAACAATTAATACCATTGCCAACCAAGGATTGTGGCTGGAAGATGGAATGCCACAATTGGCAGGGTAAAGTGATTGTTGATTTTCATCTACCAACTACTTGTGGTATGTTTCTCCTGATAAGACCTTCCGACGTTTTTGAACCGGTACTGAAATATTTTATACATCTGAACTTGATTCTGAATCAAGATCCTGTAAATTTGGATACATTTTTATTCAGATTGACATGGATAAAAAAAACTTCAATGAGATAGTTGAAACATAAATAAAATAAGTTAAACTTACTTGAGATGGAAAGGGAGAACTCCACGATGGACTTTGAGGAATATGGAATGGGATGGAATTTGAAGAATAAACCATTTGATCATATAATAAGGTTTTCTCCCTTCATTTCAACAAAATTAGCAATATTTTCTTGTACATATCTAAAATAAATTTCGAGGACCGTACCACAATCTGATTTTGAATATAGTTTTCAAACCATTTTTTAAGAATAAGAAGACATAAAACGTAAAATGTATATTGAAGTATTGTAATTTCTGTGAATTCATCCTGAAAGATAATTTGAGATGAATATATTATTTCATGTGAAAATAAAATTACAAATAACTTTAAAAGCATCTCGGTATGCTTATAAACCACAAATACATCGGTGTGCATATTAACAATAAGCATTCGTGCGTTGAAAAATCAATCACACCGTGTTTCAAGATTTTGTTAATAAAAAATAATTATATGTCTTCGATGTGTCAATTAATATGGATGCACCGGTGCGTAATGTAATATGGTCGCACCGGTGCATATTACATAAATGCACCGGGATGTTGAAAAAGTTAAAAAAAAAAAACGCGATTTTTTTTAAACAATTAAAAAAAGAGCAAGAATCGAATTTCATAAAGCCATTTAAATTCTCAAAATCTATTCACTATTTCATTATTTTGCAAACTTTTGCAGGGGAGAGACTTGCAAGAGAGACATATGGAGGAGCATAATACTTTGGAACCACAATATTATTCAGAATATGAGAATTTGAAGGGTGTGCTAATTCACTCTAAACCATTTTCATAAAGTTTCTTTAATATTAAGAAGGTATTCAATATTTTCATTATTTTATCAAAATTTACAGGAGACATATTTGGAAGAGAGACATATCGGGGAGCACTGTGAGGCAGAAGAATACTTTGAAGAAACAAAAATATTCAGAAAATCAAGATTTGAATGGTTTAGTGATTCACTCAAAACCCTACATTTAGAAAAAATAAAAATAAAAAATTTCATACTTACCTTAAACTCTTGTTTTGTTTTTTCTTACATGAATGCAAAATTTGACCCTAGGCTTTAACTCCCTCTATCATTTCATAATTAGGGATTTTCGTTTAGGTATTTTAGATGTAATGAATTTGTTTTTCTATATATAAGTGTTTGACATGCGATGAAAATGGACCACTTATTGCATTGAATCCCAAACGTAGTCGGCCCTCTGCCGAAAAAAATTTAAACAGTTTCTGATTTGACATTTAAAAAAAAAAAACATTTTCCAATTTTTCGGTATGCCATTTCGAGAGACACACATCGGTGTGTTTATGTATAAGGAACACACCAATAAAGCCATATTTTTTATCTCTGATGTTCTCATCTAAAAACCACATAAAGTGTTGTCACATAACTTTTATTTTTTTTCTTCTCATCAACGTGTAATTTTTCTATTGTTTTTTTTTAATGAACGTTTAATTTTTTTTCTATGTTTTAGTTTTCTACTATAGTTGTTGTGATGTCTTCTATATATATCGCATTATTTAAATTCACAATATTTAAAAAAAAACAAAATTGTTCGATGCATTTTTTTGTATGGAAAGCCTCAGTGCATTTTATGTAATAAACACATTGATGCTTTGTATATGAAAAACACACCAGTTACAACAATTTTTTTCGCCGAAACTTATGTGATTTATTTATAAAATATATTTAATAATTTCAATATTGAATGGTACAGATTGTATATTGATATAAATATGAGTGAGAAGAGTTCAAATAAGAAAATGTTTGGTCGAATCAATGATGAGACATCCAAAAAAACAAAAAAGGTAGTTTATCTGTAAATTCTATACAAAATTAATGCGATTGAACTATATTTAAGTTTAACTAATATGTATTGATTAGTGTGTGTCATGTAGTGCCACAAAATGAGGAATTTCGATAATATTATTTATGATCTAAGCGCGGAAGAGTGTAAAATCTCAATGGAAAAATTGCAGAGGGATGAATCGGGTGAATGAAAAAATATTATTCAATATGATTTTTTTTATGAATTTTCATTAATAATATACTTAGGAATATTAGATGACATATTTCAAAATTCTATTAATTCACATTTGTTTAATGTTCTACAGACACCAACAATGAGAGAACATAATGTCATCATGACAAAAAAAAGCTAATTAATATAGAAGATGTAAATGATGATGAATTGGTCCTTAGCTCATCTAGAGTGGTTTTGGAGATTAATCAAAGGGATAAAAACTTTTACATAATTATGAGGGATATAGTTGAACAAATGTATAGACATACTTTTAACTTACAATATAGAAATCAATCCAATGATTCCAAGAACCATGTTATATTTAAACTACATGAAGCATTTCCAGAGCAATGGTCGATGAGACCTGTGAGAATTGCAATAGAAAAAACATACAACAACAAAAAAAAATCATTCAAAAAGTAATATGTCTAAAAACACTCTTTTAGAATATATATATAACAAATTATTCATTTATTAATATATCAATTTTGTGATATTTAGTTTTCATATATCAATATAAAAATACTTTATTTCCATGCTATTTTTTCACGACAATTATGAAAATCTCATAGGACCAACGAGATGATATCTGAAATATGCTAGTAGGAATGTCCAAAAAAGTGTATAAGGAGATGGTCAAAGAATTGGACATAATTGCATCATAGGAGAAGCTGTCTCAACAACAATTTTCTTCAACTGTATGTAATCATTGAAATTTTATATTACGTACAAATAATTAATTATGCATTAAATATTGATTTTCAAATATTCTCTTACAGAAAAGAAAAGAAAATGGAACTCATTCTGCACGTAAAACTGGACAACAAGGAAGAAAAGGGTTGATAGTGAAGTTCGTGAGTAATTGTTATTTCCTTATAACAACTGAAGTTTTTTTTTTGTATATTTTAAGTTGTTTTACAACAACCATCCTTGAATGTCTTCAAACAGGTACTAACATACAAAGAAGAGATATGAAAAAATGATTGACATTGAGTTAATTAAGGGTTGTGAGTATATGTTGGCATATCAAAAATTAATTGTTGAATTTGTAAGTATAATCTATGTTGTTTTACTTCTATCATTTTATAATTAATAAAACAAAAATAATACTTTATATTAAATCTATGATTTATTATGGGGTATAAAACTTGAAGGAAACAAAGTATGGAAATGAGAAAACAGAAGAATTGATGAAACAAGGCATGAGATTTGATTTTGAAAATATGTGTATAATTCACGAGTCACTTCTTTCTTTGGAGGTACATCGCTTTTCAATTTACATTCATGTATATTATTTATTTCAATTTTCATTATTCTCACCAATATAGATAAACTCATTGTAGTTTATTTTTATGGAACTTCAAGAAGAGCAATCGAGACAATCAACCAAACATTCAGCAAAATAACCCAAGGCATGGAAGTAGCTCGAGCACTAACAACAGTTCAAGTGAAGAATGATGACCAATATATTTGGATATCATTGAAAGCTGCAATTGTATTTTTTTAAGATAATTATCTGTGAAAATTAGACATTTTTGTTTAATGTAATGGGCACAGTGTCCGAATCGAAAGAAAAGGGATTACCAATAAGTGTCCCATTTTGTATGACAAAGACCCTCTTATTCATATAATAAAATATGTTTTAATTTATTCTATTGCGTTTTCCAATGTCGCTATGAAATGTTACATCATTGATTAAATATATGGATGACTAAATATTATAATGAAGAGATGCAAAATATGATGATATAACAAATTAATCCAAACATAATATCAAAATTTAGTAATCAAAATATAAGATATATGTAATTATTTTGATAAATATTGGAATTAAAAATTAGCAGTAATTAAACTATCACATGACGATGTTTCTCAGTGTATTTTAATTATTAATCTCATCGGCACAATTAATATTAAAACTCACTGTTATGTTTCATATGAAATTCACACCAGTGCTTTTATGTAATCAATTAGCATTGGTTTCAATATTAATTTAATACCAAAAAATTATATTAAAAATTTGGCCATCAGTGCGTTAATCTTATACAAAGCATCGATGCGTATGTGTTATTGATATGCACAGACACTATTATGTTATTGATAAGCATCGAGGCTTGTTTGTTACTAAAAATCACGAGTTCTTTCTATAATTAATGCACCAGGGCATTTTTCCTTGTAATGCATCGATGCATATTATTTTATACAACATCAGTGCCTTCTTATTAATAACGCTTTGGTTCATTCTATGCAGAAATCCACGGTGCTTAATTATTTGTAACTCTCCCGATGTGTTTTGATGTTAAAGCCCCGATGCTTATAAGACAAATTTCCCAATGTTTAAATATTTTACTGCCTTTGTGCTTTCATATTTTACTGCCCTGGTGCTTGGCATTAAGTGTACAACACCGGTGTTGTAGGTGTATGTACGTGTCAGTGATTTTACCTTATACAAATGCATTGATTTGTAAACATCCGCTAACACCTTTGACCACCCATATTTTTTTTAGTTATAATCAAATTATGTTATAGTATCCACAAAAACATCTGCTATCGATAATAGATGTTGTAGTGGAGGTTTTTTTGAGAATTGTTTCCAATTTTCGAACACTAGAAACCTCCGCTAAAAGGTCTTTTCCTTGTAGTCTGTAGTACTGCCATTGTATTTTCTACACCAAAATGTCCTCCTTCCTTGATGTAATGGGATTCCCAGATCATCTATGCATTCTTCCTTCAAGGAACACAAAGATGGCTCATATGGTATAATAATCCATCTTAGAGATGAAAGTTAGGAACTGTTTTTGTTGTGCTCAATGTTTGGTAGGAGGTAGCAAAGTCAGAGTCATTATTGTATAATTTTGGTCATCCAGATGTTTCATATCCACATGAGTTAATAATTATGGTTAGTGCTACCACGATGGGTCAAATGAGGTAATATAAAACATGGTTGGTGCTACCCTTCTTGTACTTGATATTCAAGTGGAATTGTTGCAGGTACATGGACTACTTCTGATGATGGTAATTTTGTAACCTTTTTTATGTCTGCATGAATTGTAGAGGCCTATGATCAATTTGGATGATTGTTTCCTTCCCTAGAATGTAATTCTTCCATTGTCGACATGCCTACGCAATGGAGTGCATCTCTTTTTCATAGGTGGGGTATCTTCGAATAACATTAGATAGAGTTTCATTGTGATAGGATACCATATTCCCATGTTGAGTGAGGACTACACTGATAGCATAGTCTAAATGATATGTCACAATATCAATGGTCATTACAGGTATGGAAAAATGAGGATTGGTGTTGAGTAGAGGTGGGATTTCAGATCCTTGAATGTTTATTGTCGGGGCGTGAACAACAAAAACTTGGTCTTTGTTCCACACTTGGTCACCTAGCTTAGGGCCCAATCGATATGAGATATTCCCAACACAAATCATTGGTAGAAGTTAGCAAGGCCCAAGAAGTTGAAGAGCTCGGTCATTGTTTTCAGGGCTGACTAATTGTGGATGACTTGGATCTTGGTTGGATCCACATGTAAACCCTTCTCATCCATGTTGTATCCTAAATATTCAATTCTCTGCATGTCGAAGGAACACTTCTCCAAACCAGCATATAACTTGTGTTTTTGCAGGGTTCCCAATACCTACTAAATATGCTCCAAATGTTCCTCCCAAGTTTTTTTTAAGATGAGAATGTCATTCAAATATACAACCACAAAGGAGTTTGTGAATGGTCATAATATATCATCCATCACCCGCATGAATTTGGTGGGGGAATATGTCAAGCCGAAAGGCATGACCAACCACTCAAAGAGGCCTTCTTTGGAATTGAAGGTTGTCTTCCACATATCAGTTTCCTCAATTGACACCTGGTGGTAACATGACTTCAGATCAATCTTACTGAAAAAATTGTCTCCCTTGAGATGATCGAGAAGATCATCAATTAGGGGAATTGGGTACAAGCTCTTGATTGTGATCTTTTTCAGTGCTTTGTAATCAATACAAAGTTTCCATGTCTTGTCCTTCTTCTATACTAGAACAATTGGGCTCCCGCAAAGTGAGGAGATTGGTCTGATGTGGCCATTTAGAATTATCTCTTGGATATAGCATTTGATTTCCTCATTCTCCATAAGAGAACACATGTATACAAGTTCATTAGGCAGAGGAGTATTGTGCATCAGATCAATTGAATTATTTACCTGTTAGTGCACATGCACCCCAATAGGCGAGGTGAATATGTCTTTGTACTCCTTGATTATTTCGTCCACCTATTGCTACTGGGTAGAGAGACCCCATGTAGAGGTTTTGGCAATTGCAGTGAACTTCCATTCACCTTCTGATCGAACCATACAAAGGAAAAATATCCTGGTCCAATAAACCACCTTTTTGCAGTTCTTCGTAGAGGTCAAAGAGACCGCAGTATCTGGGACTTCCTCCTATACCTTTTAGAGTTTATATCCCAAAATAATAATGACACTATGGGGCATATATTCATAAACAACCTGGAACTTCCACATATATGTTTTTCCTATAAACAAATCACAAACTTAAAGTGGGGAAACATCACACAATACCTTGTCTTTCTAGGGTTTGATGTCGTAGTGTAGGAGACATTGTTGGCTGACGTGGATGTCTTGTTATTGGTTGAGCCAACTGATGGTGTATGGATGAGAATGTTGCATTGTTGTCAATTTCAACCTATTGAAAATATCTACTGAGATCAATTTCTTCTGGCTACCGCAACTAACAATGAAATGCAATGGGGTTTCCTTCACCCACATATGTGAGTAGAAAAGATGCTCCCCTTCTTCAGGCTCATCCAGTTCCTCTGGATGGACTTTTGTGGTAGAGATGGTGAAACTAGATTCCACATCAATTATCTGTATTCCCTTTTCTAGTGTTGAATCAGATTCTGAGTCAGCATGTGACCCTAGAGATTTCGTCTCATCCAAAAATGACTGTTTGGAGTGACATTCATCAGTATTGTGCCAAGGGACTTTGTGGAACTCACACCATTTTCCAATTTCCTTCTTCGACTTCCCATTACCCTTATTTGTTGGTGGCTTGGGATGTTTATACTAGTTTTGGCCATCCTTCCTTTTTCCTTTGTCCTAGGAGTTAGGGCCACCCTTACCATACTTTTGTTGTTGCATATTTTCAGACTCAAATTCCCTCTTATTATGTTGCTTGAATTTCTGCTCAATTTTGACAGCATATCAATAAACAACTCCCAATGAAGAGATGTCCAGAAAATCCATTTTTGGTATGGATGTACCAATTAAAATCCCCACAGCATTTTAGGACCATATGTCGCTTAGAGTATTTGATACCAAACTTGGTGCACAAGGTATGGGAAGTATTTGTGAAATCCAACATCATTTGTCCCCTCTCTTGACGAAGTGTGGTCCATCTCATGTATTGATCATCATAACTTCCAACAGGGTAATATTGTTCCTTGAGGGAATCAACAAAATATGTCGAAGTGGGTCCTGGCCCAAAACTTCTAGACTCATCCTCAACATGTTTCTCATAGTAATTATCCCACCAATCCCTGACATGGGGAAGGGACTTAAGGAGCGTGAAGGTGATCTTTTAACCATTGGAAAAATTGTGGACAGAGAAATAACCCTCTAACATATTTAACCATTTTTCCAAAAATTCGGCATCTATCTGGCCTTCAAATAAAGGAATAACAAAGTTAACTTATACCTTGAAGGTATTTTCACCTCTGAAGTCATTGTTCGTTGAAGGTACCTACATTTTTGTCGACAGTCGTCGAAGGATCTAAGAGAAATTATCCATCATCTCGTTCCTCTGTCATGCAAGGGATTTCCCGAGAAACAGTTTGAAGGATTTACTATCCCATAATCCCTCTTTTATTCCACCATGGAAGGTCACTTGGGCATGCGAGAGTGGTTTTCCTCAATAGATACAATCTCGAGACCCAACTCTCTATACCTTGACCTTGTCGGGGACATGCACTAATGACAATAAGGATCAGACTGCCCTAATACAACAGATCCATATTATTTTAGGAATGATATGAAGGTAGAGATATCACAAATAATTACACAAAGATATGGAAAGGAACATATAATACAATAAAGATTAGATTATATTAATGATTGACTGAAATACAAAAGAATGTAAAATGAAAAAGCACACAAGATATATAGAATGGTGGTAGCTTATCTCTGAGAGGAGATGTGTCGGCTATGCTCATTCACGAAAGTCTAGTTACAATGAGGCTCCAAAGGCCTTTTTAACATAAATCATAAATGAGAAAACCCTAATCATCCAAAAACCTAACCCTAGGAGATGAAGCGCCAAAACTCATGTGGGCCTTGATGGGGTAAGTTGGTACATCAACTTCCTAGGGTCGTAACTTTTGCATACAATCTTTGTTTTAGGAGAACGATAGCTCATTGGAAAGAACTATTTGAAGAATACACATGGTGTTGTCACAATGTGGATGAATTCCACAGTGTGACTGTGGAGGGTCCAAAAAACATTGTTTAGGGCCTCAAAATGGCCCTGTAAGTTTACGACCCGAAAAGATAGGAAAAAACTACTAAAATGGAAATTGGTCTTTGAGCCAATGGAATAGGTGGGTGGCCATTGATATCCACCTAGATCATGAAAACACATAAACATACCAATTTAATTAATGGTTGATATAGACAATGAGAAAACATCTAATAAAGTAGTACAAATGTCCGGGCAAAGCGAAACAACACCTAATATCCTATGAGAGATTAGAGGAATTCCCAGAATGGAAACTCTGCTAAATAGTTACAACATCTATTTAATTACATCCCTTGATCTTGATATCCCACAAAAATGGATGACATGGATGATTTTTCTACTGGGAGGGCCTGCACAATGGCCAACCTTGGTTTTCTCAAACAAAATGAAATAAAATTAAGTTGAATCAATCTCCATGTGAAGCTATCACAATTACAATTGGTAATCTTGCTTATCCATTGATCAAATTGAGAGTAGTAAATCCATGTCAAAAAATTAACTGACAACCATACTATAAACATACTATAATAGCAATACATTCCATGGTAATGTGGACATAATGTTTACCCTGGAAACCCATATGGGAAAACCATATTTGAATGGTGCTCAATATTTTCTTTCCGACCATTATGATAAAATCATATTCCTCTCCTCCTCGACCAAATAAAATACCATTTGAGAATGAGAGTGGCTAAAGAAATAGGGAGAGATAGGTGGTAAGGGAAATACAACACACATGGCTATTCACTTCCCATTCCTCAACCTTCTCTCCTATTCGATTTTTTTCACTACATTTAATTTTCCTCTCACATTCTCATTTTTCTCTTATTAGGATTTACATTTGCTAATAATTTACATAGTTTACATAACCATCATAGTTTTTCAAAAGGTATTATAGGTACTGAGTCTTATCCATTCTTAGTTTGGATCCATATTCTTACATGTATTAGAATATGTAATTATTATTTTTGAAGTTAAGAAATATAACTTCTAGTATTCAAGTACTCCAATAATTGACTAAAAGTTTATATCATTATTTAAACAAAAGAATATATATTTAAGAGTATTATAAATTTTTAAATTAGAGGCATTTTGTTTTTGGGAATAAATTGAAAAGGGATATAAAGAGTGCTTGTGTATAGTGTTATATAAACATCTTTATTCTCACTAGAAATCAATCTCTCCTAGTGTTTTTATTACATAATATAGTATAACCATTTTTTTAATGATATTTCATGTACTCATGATGATACACAAGCTCAAACAAGTTGGAAAATTGTGAAGTGATTTTCTTGTATATATTCATATATTTCTCTCAATTCCTCTATAGAAAAGGAAAATATAGGATTGATTTATGTTGGTATGTTAGGAAAAACATAGGATCGATTCATGTTGGTATACGAAAGCCTATTCATTTATTTACCTTATTCACTTTGATATTGATACACCAACCTCACATAGATTTTCCATGGATGCTCTTAATCTCTCTGAGGGAGAGAAAGACAAGGGTATTTGTACTAAAATTTAGAGATCCTACCTTTGGTCCACATGGTCTGAGCTTAGAGAGTTAATTTATTTTTAACTTCAGCACTACCCAGACTTATATCTCTAGCATGGTGATGGTCTCATTGAGCCCCTGGGGTATACCAAACTCCAATTACCTTGCAACCTAAGTGTCCCTCTCACATAGCTCAAAATTTCCTCCCACCAACTTCACATTGAGACATGTCACCATATTCCTCAATAGCACCATATTTTTCATATGTGCTCCATAGAGCCTAAGATTGAGGACCATTTTGTATTCAAATTATCTCCCTACTACAAGTTCAAAGGACAATTCTTTTATATCTTTGGATATTCATGTGGTTCTTTCTAGACACTCATTGATTATGAGGTCTAGATATGTTCGAGATTTGCCAACATATTACTAGAGACTAGTTCCCCATACTAACACTCACCAAGTTGATTACCTCTTGCTTCTAACTCTATGACACTAGTAATAAGAGGCCCCATGGTCAATTTCTAATCTCACATGACAAACCTACAAGGAATCATAAATCAAATGACTCTCTTATCCTCACACCCATCACACATTCATTTACGACCTTAAATGTTAGARGTTATTTTCCAAAACAACAAGGATCAATTAAGGAACCTCATTCTTCTTGAGTTTCTTCATTATTCTGAATTTCGATGAGCTTATACTTTTGAATAATTTTTTATTTTTCCTATTTTTGAATTCTTTTTCTTTTTTAAATATTCCCCGGAATAAACTTATGATATTTTCCTTATCATCTTTACCTATTGTATAATTTACAATCACATAAACTAACTTTGTTTTTTAATTTTAATGAAAAAAAATGTCTAAATTAAGTTAGAGACTTCAAAGCCAACTAATCACTTTGATTTTAATGAACAACACTATCTAAATTAAAATAGAAACTTCAAAGCCAACGAAGTTCAAAATTTCCAAATTCCTATCAAATAATGTGTGTGCAAGTCATGCCCCTTTCAAGGCCTTGTAGACCGCGTTTCTTTATTCTAGTAGAGTTATGTAACAAATTATATGTGGATGTAAGTTCATTTCCATTCATTCATGTATGCATATTTTTCATGCTCCACGTGATAGAGATATATGTGGAGTATCATCAACTCGAATTTGATTTTTAATTAGGTTTACCGATGTTGTCTTTGGTTTATATGCATTCACCATTAGCACTTGATTGTATTTCGAGAAACCATTGATAGGTGAGAGCATTGTTGATTTAGAGACATGTTGTAAAATCTTCTTCAAGGAAAATGATACTTATATTTGAGGGAGACCAAATTTTGTAATCTACACATAACTAGACGAAGTTAGCTAACCATGAATTTTAATTAGGTTTACTGATGTTATCTTTGGTTTATATGCATTCACCATTAGTACTTGGTTGTATTTCGAGACACCATTGATAGGTGAGAACATTGTTGATTTAGCGACATGTTGTATCATCTTATTCATATAAGGAAAATGATACTTATATTTTAGGGAGACAAAATTTTGTAATCTACACATAACTAGACCAAGTTAGCTAACCATGTGTTATAGAAAGATTTTACTCACCCCATGCAACTTGCTCAGAAGGACTTTTCAATTTCCATATGTAGACTTGAAGTCCCCTTTTTCACTTCCCAGAGCCAAAAAATCATATTTTTCCAGATATACAGGCCCTACAAGTTAGACAACATGAGTATACACATGTTGCACCACTACAACCCACATACGTCGAGTTTGGTGCTCAAAATTAAAAAAATGTGTCAGGTTTCCATGTCACGTCTCAAGATCCATGATCCTTGACCTTGCTTATACTAGAAAGGTTCTGAGTTGACCCTTCAGTTCCATTTTAAGGTTATAAAATGGGCCATATCCAAACCGTGGAAGAGGAGAGAATTCAAATTTTGAGAGAAAAGATACTCTGGATAAATTTTGACTTCACATTGAGTCTGCATCCCTTTTTCCTTTAAAGTCTAAACACATTGTTCAACCCCCAATCTCTTCCCTCTTTTATGGAGAATCTCATTGTCTCTATTATATGATCTTGCATTTGGTGGAGGATTGAAGTGGTGGAGGCCCAATTGGAAGGGACTTATTGTTTTGGTTTTGAGACATGTCGACACAAACGTTTGTCA